>PVLA01004419.1:45000-177917 GCA_004027455.1 Hydrochoerus hydrochaeris
AAGATAGAGGCAATGGAATTTCCAGAAATGACAAATGATCAGAGATGGGTTTGCCTGGGCACTTTAAGAAAGCATACATATTTCATTAATCTAGCAACAAAATAATATTATTAGTCATTTTTAAAGAAGAGTTATTATAACATTAGAACACTGGAAATAAAGACGTGTTGATAAAATTGACCATAAATCTCATATAAGTTTTAAAAATCAGCTCTAGACTTAGCTATAAATGACTTAAGCACAATTCATTCACTCACATAAATACTTCTTTAGTTCTCACTGTGAACCAAGCCTGGGGTAGACATCCTGGCACTAAAGTGGGAAGATTTGGGGGGAGCATGGATATACAGATGAATAAAACATGCTCATGTCCATGAGGGATTTAAAATCATGAGAGAAAAGTAATGTGCTAACAAAATATTCCCATTATTTTTTCCAGTTATGTACAATGAGCAAAGTTTTATAATTAGAGCCAAGAGCCTTACAGTGAATTTTTAAAAAGGCTATTATGTGCCATTGAGTGAGAGCATGGTTTTATAGGTGTTCAAAAGAGAGATTCCCACCAAGAAATATTTTCAAGCAAGAGTTGGCTGTGAGTGGGGCCTGGAAGAATGGCCAGCGTTCTGATAGGTGTGTCAAGAAGGGCAGCCAGGGAAAAGGCTGATGCACACTAGAGCTGGGATGTGGAGGCCCCTCCCAGTGGAACAGGATGCCTGCAGATGAGGGTGCAGAGGAGGGAAAAATAGAGCATGATGTTGGATTTCAATCATAGGACACCTCCCCTCTCACACTTGAGAATTCAGATTTGCTTTGTGAGGTCTTGGATGTAAGGTGCTTGCCACACTGAGCTGGTTGGCTTTACACACTTAATATATATAATCCACTTTCATTATGGCTCATGGTCTCAAAAGGAGATGGTGCAGAGACAGAGACATTTTGATGCTCTAGAGGCCAGTTCAGTGTCTTCCCTTCCCAACACATAGGTTGGCCCCAAATGAGCATCTCATTATAAAGTGTGGGTCACTTCCAGATGGCCCTGGTCCATCTCCACTCAGTACTCGCCACACCCTGGTGTGCTGTATGAGGATGAGTATGAGCACACTCCTACTGCAGAGGCATGCAGTAGCCAGTCTGAAATTTCCTTCAATGCACGGTCTTGTCCCTTTTCTACGACCTTTGTTCCTGAAGCTTTACCAAGTACTGGGTCTTGAGAAATAAATACTTTTCAAACCAACTCCACATTAGGTGTGAATTCTCCTGAATAAACCAATCAATTGATACTCTGACCTCTGCTTTAGAGAATGTGATCTATTAATTAGATGTTGAGTTTTTCATTCTTGTCTGTACTAATGACATTCTTTTCTGGGTCTGCCAGATTCTAAATGAAGTATTGTTCTGAGATGTGTTTGTTCGCCATCCTGAGGATATTTATATCCTCTCAGATCTCCTGCTTTAACCCCAGACTGTCATACCTACTCCATAGAGGTATTGGGCTAAAATTAGCGTTGTCAGATGCCTCACATTGTGTCAGATATGTATTAAAATTTTCTATGCATACTCTTTCCCCTGACAGAATTTCCAACCTATCCACCCATGGTTCACCATTTAGGACACTGTTTTGAAGGTAAATTAAACAAGCGAATTCTCTTTTAGACTTTTCTTGTGAACGTCTCCTTTAGACAGATTCAGCCTCATTCATATCTCTTTTCTATTTCAACTCCTGCTGGAGCTCATTTATCAAAAGCCTAGAATTATAAAGCTCATAACTGCAATGTAAGTCAAGTTTCTGTTCCTACCAAGAGCTCAGGGGCTGAAGTTCAGAGAGGTGAAGCACTAAAGGAAGGACTGAGACCCAGACGGGAAAAGTTGACTTTGCCTCTGATAAGCATTGTTCTAAAATGGGAGACAGGAAGTTTTCAGTCTTAATCTGTCATGATGAACAGATTGGATCCTAGTGATTAAGAGCAGGTGTAGGCGAACTGCGGCACATGGGCTACCACTATGCTGTGGTTTAAATATGGATGGTGTCCCCCAAATATTCCTTTGTTGAAGTCTTGGTCTCAAGGTGGTGCTATTAGGAGATGTTGTGGACCTCTAGGAGGAGGGATCTAGGAGAATTCTTTAAGTAACTGGAATTGCACCCTCGGAAGAGATAGTGGGACCCTGCTGGTCCTCTCTCTCAGTTTCCTGTCTTGAGGTAAGTGGTTCACTCTAGCACACTCTCCTCACCATTGCCTCCTGGCTCCCTTGCCGAACGCCCAAAGCGATGAAGCTGCTCTATCTTCACCAGAGCCTCAAGAACTATGTGCTGAATAAACCTTTTCTCTTTGTAAGTTAGTTCCTAAGGCACGTCATTATAGTAGTGTATCGATTCATTGTATGAATGAATACATAAATAAATCTGACCACTTTTATAAATAAAGCTTTATTAGAACAGTGTCATGTCCACTCATTTCCATATTATCCAAGGCTGCTTTCACACTCTTCACAGTGGAGATGAGTAGCTGCAACAGAAACTCTACATTGTGCAAAATCCAAGCTATTTACTCTCTACTCCTTTGCAGGAAATGTTTGTTGGTCATTGGTTAAGAACAATCACTTTGTCAGGCAGAACTGAGTGAAATCCTGATCAGATGACCTTTTTATGCCTCAGTTTTTTCATCTGTAAAATAGGAGTAATGATAAGGCTATTGTGATAATTACATGCCCCAAACCACTTTGCCTGATACTGGAATCATGGTTACTTACTAAATGTAAGCAGTGTTGATGATGATATGCAAAATTGCTATAACAAAGGTCACACCTCAAAAAAAGTTTCAAAAAAGTGTGTCTTTAAAATGGTCCTGGGGTTCATTTTAATCAAGTATGCTAAAATGCATGGACACAGAGATGACTGTCATGAGGAAGGATTTATTACAGGCACAGATCTGTATAAAGAGGATGCATGACAGGCGACAATGCCCAGCTACATGAGCAGCACTGGGGCCAGTCAGAAGGCTGAGAAAGCAGAAAACATGGGCAGGAGTTTTGATTGAGGTGGTTGTGGGACAAGCAAGCAGGATTTGCTGGTGGGAACAATTTCAGCAATCTCTAGGGTATAGGGAATGTCCAGGGTTGTCTGGTAGCTGGCACTGAGATGATTAGGTTAGGAGACTAATATCGCTGAGCAGAAGAACCTGGTAAAATGAGGTATGGTGTGGGCTTTGGATTGGTTGGTTTGCACAAGAAAGGTAGCCTCCCAAGGTTTTCACTGTGTTCAAGAATTGGCTAGAAGAGCAGTCTCTAGGGTCAGCCAGCCCTAATATATCAAAGTAACAGGAAATGCAATTAATATACAGTGGCTTGTTGAAAACCTATAATAAATATACACACATGCACATAAGCACACACACAAATACATAACATAAGAAAAATATATGTATTACTGCTAGTATAATATACACATAAATTATGTAAAATATATATGTATATATATGGTATAAAAATTAAAGTACACAAGCAATGCTGTGACAAAAAAGTCAATTTTGAGGTATAATACAACTGCTCTGAATTATGTGATACAGTTACCTGATTGTGTATTCTTGCACTGACAGTAGAACACAGGCCTCATGGAGAGTTGAGATTAGGTTGAATAAGTGGACAAGGGTTCTTCCTTTGCCTTTTGCCCCTTTGCAGTTACTCCTTCATTTCTTTCCTACCCAGTGGTGAAACTGAGTCGCTGCTGGCACCGACACTTTCCCTCATGTCTTCCTGCCAATGTCCTAGTTTTGGGAAACCATCCTAAACAAGGCAATAAAGTTAAGGAAAACAGAGACATTGAAAAGACTACCCTGGAAATGTGAATGAAGGTAGCAAGTTATCAGCTTCTAACTGACTGTGATAGGATGTGTGTCATTTATTGTATGTCTTTCTTAATATTAACTTCCCAAGAATGAAGCTTTCTGACTGTTTTGGTTATCAGTGTGTCCAAAATGCCCAAAACAGAACACTCAGTTAAGATTTTCTTACTTGAATAAGTAACTGCAGGCTCACAAACTCTGCCATTTTTAAAGAAAATGCAGGGCAAGTTATTCTCAGCTCCTTTTGAGCCCCTTAAACCTGTTCTTTTCCCCTGTAATTAGAATGATGAGGCCTCCTTAAACTTTTTTCAAGAAAGGCTGTGAGGCTCTGAGTTATCCTGGCTCTGAGGAAAGAAAAAGTGATAAATAGTTAAGAAGAAAAACTACAGGATAGGAACAAACTAATACAGAAATGGAATGAGCTTCTGGCTTCTGAAATCTTCCTGTGCATAACAGCTACAAATTTTGTACAAGGTATAAGCAGCGGCCATCCAAAGGCCCTGGAGAACAACCAACCAGACACACAATGAGGGGAAATTAGCTTTGGAAGATGGAGATGATAGTCGGAAAGTTTCTCATTATTATAGTTCTTGCTGGAAAGCAGGACCTAGTCCATGCCAAAAGAAAGAAAGATAAGAAAGAGAGAAAGAGAGAAAGAAAAAAGAAAGAAAGAGAGAGAGAGAGAGAGAGAGAGAGAGAGAGAGGAAGGAAGGAAGGAAGGAAGGAAGAAAGAAAGAAAGAAAGAAAGAAAGAAAGAAAGAAAGAAAGAAAGCCAAACTTGGATAGAAAACCTGTAGTCTTACCAGAATGAAAAGCCAGGAGGTGGGTTTAAGGTCATTACAGTAACTGGAAAGTGAGTGGGAGTCTTGGGAAGAAGAAAGCCAAGGTGAGGAGAGACACATTTTGTATATATACCAAACAAACTCTTGACTGATTCCCCAACCATGTGTGCAAGTAGCCTAGCTAAGGCTAAAAGAAAGGAACAGAGATTTCCGTTGCTGCTCACTGCAAAGAAGACAGTTTGAAATCAGTCAAGTGAGCTGTTTACTTAAAAAGAATCAGTACTCTTAAGAGGAATATAACAGAATCTAGAAACTCCCCAGTACATCCTTCACCATGTCCTGGACACTGGGACAAGAGAGCTCTCAGCTTTCAAAAAGAAAGATACAGTTTAGATTTCTTTTGAAATTTTACATAGTTATAAATTTGGATTTATTTTTAATTTAATTTGTCATAATCTAAATATAACACAGCAAGCATTTGTATAGTCTTTGCCTAGTTGAAGAAACAACACTATTGAGTACTGTTAGACTCCACTATCTGTAATCCCCTGATTTTATTTCTTTCTACATACTGGTAACTACTATTTCGGGTTTTATTGCTACTTCGACTTTTTAATACAGATGGACTATTGTCACACAATGCATAGTTTAATTCTGCATACTTTTGTATTCAAAATGGTGTTAGACTATGTGTTTTCTTCTTTTAAAAATTTAACTTTGCGCTAGCTGATACTTACTCAGATTGATAAACGCTGTGGTTTGAAGGCGTTCTCTAAACTTCACGGTTGGAAACTTAATCCCCAGTCCTGAGACATGGCATCTTTAAGAGGTGATTAAGCGGCAGAGCCCTCCCGGAGGAATTCATGTTGTCACAGGAGCCGGTCCCTTAGAAAAGTGAGGTGCGCCTCCAGAGCGGCTGGCAGTCTGCTCTTTTCTACCTTTCACTAGGGGATGGCAGAGCAAGGCGATCCTGGTCAGGTTCGTGTCCTCAGAACTTCGGCCTTTTTTGGACAATTCAGTTGGTCTAAAATGGTTTCCATGTATTCCTGTTTCACTCCTCCTTGACTCTCGTTTAATTAGTCATCTTTCCATTTATTTTTTAGGCCTCTCTATTCCCTTTTCCTATGACATACCTGTTCCTATCTTTTCGATGTTTCTGTTAAATTGCTATCACTTTGTTACTGAATATTCCTTGTAAGCTAGACATTTTGATTCTGCAGATTTATTTTCCCAGTCTGTGTTTTTTTTCCCCCTTTTAAATAACTTTGAATGGGTGAAAATTTTAAATGTAGTCATAGTTATCATGTTTCAATGGGATTTGTGTATTTTTTTAAAATCCCACTGAAGAAATTTTTCTCTTCTATGAGGTAAGTATGTTTTCCTTTATTTTCTTCTGAGGTCTGAACATTTTCCTGTCACATTAAAGTAGTTTTGGTAAACATATTCCAGTACATTTTATATTTTTAGTTGCTTTGTGAATAATATTCTTTTAAAGTAAATTGATAAGTTCAAAATGTTTGTTGTTGAACTAGAAATACATCATTGATTTTTAGCCAGAAATAATGCTTAATTTCAAAATGGTTAAAAAAAAACACCACACTATCTCCATATTTCTCTACTGGCACAATTATTAGAAGTTACTGAAATAATATCTATAGAATCTTTCAGCAGAGACTTGGAGACCTTAGAGGTCCATGCAGGCAAGCTGTCATTCTCCACAGATGTAAAAAAAAAGATATTCTCAGCTCTACAAAGCTATAGACTGTTTCTTTTTTACTGTTTACTCAAGGACAGAATATTGAACAATGAATTAGAATTTTAAAACTGTGAATTAAGATGTTACTACTAAGATGAATCTGAGGTAAATACTTGTGAAATTGGAAGTAAGTAAATGAGAGCTCAAACTTAAAAAATTGCCACTGCTTTCTGATTTAAGTGGCTGAAAAAAGTAATAGTATGCAAAAGAAGTGAATATGCTGGAATGAAATAGGGCCAAGGAGGAGTCTCAGAACCTTAGATGCAAGATAAGAGAGGGGAAAGTAGAATCCAATGTGCCAAATAGCATCCTTTGTTAAAAAAGCAATATTTGATGGTTTTTATCAGATTAACTTTATATCTCAGGAACATCTGTAAAATCTCATCCTCTTTGATCAGCGGAGTAAAAAATACAGGTGTTAACATTCAAAACTGTTTTAAAGCATCAAAGGAAACAATATTGTACATGTGATAAAAGGTACACATAGAAAGAATAGAAACAATATTAAAAAAGAGGAAATAACTGCATGTGATTATTGCAATGAGTACAATATAGTTATATAAATTCCCTAAAGGTTCATATCAAATAAAAACAACTTTAATAATACTTTATTTAACAGAGTTTTAAAGCAAATGCACTGCAGACATGATTAAACATAGAATGATGTTATTCCATACACATGGAGTCTAGTGAAGAGAAGTTTTCTTTGGGAAAATTCTTCTGAAGACTTTTGCTTTATATGACACGATACAGAAAGGCTCATTTAATGTTGACTACAAAAAGTTTATAAACCTCATTTATTTTATTTGTTTATCAAATACTTATATAGTGCTCACCATGTGCCAGCTATTATTCTAAGTGCTTTACAACTGGCAGGCAACAGATGGCATGCTCAAATTGGATAAATTGAAGTGAACTGAATAAAAGGAATATTTACAAGGGTATGAGTGGAATTGGAAAATGCAATAGGGGAAAATGCAATAAGAGGTTGTGCAGCACCCTGGATCGCAGCAGAAGGGAGCTCTGCCACCCTGGGCCTGCCTGAAGGGGTGCAGAGAGAGAGAGTGAGGAGAGGGGCTTCTTCCTGAGGCTGCGGCTTGGCAGGAATATGGGCTGCAGATGAGCCCTGGCAACCTGGCCAGCCAGGAAGTAGGGGGAGATGAGGACCACCCCCCAGCATCATTCTTCTCCTGCCTCCTGCTCTCTTGTCAGTGCTTCCTGTCAGCCATACCGGACAGAAAGCCAGAAGGAAAAAGAGGCCCTGACTGCTGCCTGTATGCACTGGCCTCCCAGGGTAGAAAAGCAGAGTAGAGAAATGCTGAGGTGGAGATAAAGGAGCAAAGAGAGGATGCTCAGCACACATTACCTAACAAGCCTATGTTAGGTAGCATCTTTGTGTTTTATAGAAACTGATGCACAGAGAGCTTAAATAACTTGCCCAAGTTCACATAGCTCATAAATGATGGACCTAAGATTTTAAACCAGGCAATCAGCTAACTTATTTATCATATCATCATACTATAAGCTTTTGTATTTTACTACAGTCATCCTCTTTTTGATGTTGTCTGATATTCTGAGATGTAAACAGACTTTTTAAAAACTATTAAAAGACTTCATTCTATCACATGTTTAAGGGCTGTGACACATTTTTGTGTTATTATAGGCACTTACCTACCAAGACTCCCATTATAATGCAATGATCATTTTTAAAATTGAGCAATTTTCATGATAGGCATACTTCCTAGCAGCTTCTTAGTACAATTTGGCAGACCACAGCTAGAGGAACCACAGGAGGTAAAAATTTGGTCTCATTTATAAGTGCTCGGTTGTAAATGTGGATTGTGGTTTCATAAAATTTATATAATTGAAGTTTTTCTGACTTTCTAATAGAATTTTAGGGACTGGCACTTCTTACTTACAAAGCACAAATCCTATTTTGATTTTTTGTTAAGCATGTTCTAATATTAAAAGTCACAAGCCTTGAGCTCAGTATAAAAATGCATCTCAGTAAATAAAGTATACTTCTAGACAGAAAATCGTATTTTCTTATTGATCTCTATCCATAAGCTGGAATTCTCTTGAACAAACTACCACTAGAAGGTTCAGACCTGATAAAAAGTACAAGGCTAATTTGATTGCCAGTCCAAAATTTCTTCCTGGAGGTTTTTGTAAATGCTTTTGGTCTTTTCTAGAATAATAAGTGAACATGCAATAACAACTCAACATCTCCAAGATAATGCAAAGAAAAATAATATAATAATGACAAGTGTCAATGAAAAATCAGGAGACAACACAAATGATATAAAAATACTATTTGCAGAAGAAATAGCAGAAAATTTCCCAAGCATTGGAATAGAATCTCTCATATAGATGAGTAAGGCATATAGAACTCCAAACAGCAGTAACCAAAATAAACCTACACCCAAGATCCTAGAAATTCAGCACAAAAACAGAATACTAAAATTTGTTAGAGAAAAGAAACAGGTAAGCCCATTACCCATTAGAATCATGGCTGACTTCTCAACACAACCCTGATATCAAGAAGACACTGGAGTGAAGTATTTCAAGCCCTGAAGGAAAACAAGCCAGACTGAGGCACCTCACAAAAATATCTTCAAAATTAATGGAGAAATAAGATACATCCATGACAAAGAACAGCAAAAGGAATTCATGACCACAAAACCAACACTACAAAGAGTATTGGAAGATATTCTAGATACAGATAAAAATGTCCACAATTCCAAGAACAGCAGCAGAAAGAAACCACCAAGCAGGGCAAGCAATTAAAAAACAGGGAACCAACAACAGGAAAATAACATGCCAATGATAAGTCGGTATATATCAGTTATAACCATCAACATAAGTGACCTCCATTCACCAATCAAAAGAAATAGATTGGCAGAATGGATTAAGAAACTAGAAACACCAATGTGCTGTGTATAAGAAACACGTTTAACTCAAAAAGCAACTCATACACTGAAAGTCAAAGGATGGAAAATAATACTTCATGCAACAGAAACCCAGAAAAAAGCAGGGGTAGCTATTCTGTTTGCAGTCAATGTGAACTTCAAACCAAAAATGATCAAAAGAGACAAAGGTCACTACATACTTGTTAGGAGAAAAATTCAAGAGTAAGAAATAACAATCATAAATGTATTTGCACCACATGTGGGAGCACCCAACTATACAAGAAAACATTAGTAGACATTAAAAATCAAATAAATAATAATACAATTGTAATGGGAGACCTTAATATCCCATTGTCACAAAGAGATAGATCTAGACAAAAAATCAGCAAAGAAATAACAGAACTGAATCAAATATGTGAACAAATGGGCTTAGTAGACGTTTTTACAATGTTCTACCCAACAGCATCAGAATACACATTCTTCTCAGCTGCATATATATCAGTCTCTAGCCCACAGAACATGTTTAAGTAAATACAAAGGAATTAAATGATCCCTTACATATTATCTGACCACAGTGAAATGAAATTAGAAATTAATGGCAAAAGAAACTGTAAAAATTCCATAAACACATGGAAATCAAGTAACACCCTCCTGAACAACCAATGGATCACAGATGAAACTAAAGAAGAAATTAAACAATATCTACAACCAAATGAAAATGTTAATACAACTTACCAGAACCTGTGGGACACAATGCAAGCAGTCCTAAAATGGAAACTTACAGCAATGAATTCTCACATCAGGAAAACAGAATGAGCACAAATAAACAATCTAATACTGTACCTCAAGCTTCTAGAAAAGGAAGAGCAAGTCAAGCCCAAAGCCCATAGAAGGGAAGAAGTTATAAAGATCAGAGCAGAAAACTCAATTGAGACTCAATACAAAGAATTAATGAATCAAAGAGTTGGTTCTCTGAAAGAATAGACAAAATTGAGAAATCTCTTGCCAACCTTATCATAATACAAAAGGAAAGAAAAAAAACTTGGCATCTGAGATAAATATGCACTTCTCAGATGAAGAAATACAAATGGCAAATAAATAGAAGACAAATATTCAACATCATTGGTCATTCAAGAAATGCAAATTAAAACAAGACTGAGATTCCATCTCACTTCAGAAAGAATGACAGAGATCAACAAATCAGCCAAGAACAAATGCTGCAGGGGCTGTGGGAAAAAAAAGGACCCCTTCTCCACTGCTGGTGGAAGTGTAGACTGGTACAACCACTGTGGAAATCAGTGCAGAGATTCCTCAAAAAACTAGGATTAGAAGTCCCATTTGGCCCAGCTATTCCATTTTTGGGTATTTTCCCAGAAGAGTTAAAAACATCATACCACAATGATATATGTGCACCCATGCTTATAGCAGCACAATTTGTAACAGCCAAATCTTTGAAACAACCCAGATGTCCATCAACCAGGAAATGGGTAAAAAATAAGTGGTATTTTTATACAATCGAATATTACTCAGTATTAAGAAGGATAAACTTAAGGCTTTTATAGGTAAACAGATGCAACTCAAGACCATACTCATAAATGAAATAAATCACTCATGCATGTATTAACATCATATTGTCTCCCTAGTATAAAACTAAGAGAGTAAATAAGATCCAAAATGTATAATAGATATTGTGAAAGTGAAAGGGGAAGAAACTGCTCAAAAGGAAAGAACAACTAAAATGTGGAAAAGGAAAAAAGAGAAGAGATATATATGTATTAGAATAACTATGCTGCTAAATTATATTAGTTCATCAAAAAGAACAGTTTGTTTGATCAATTTCTCATATCTTTATATTGTAATCTGAGCAACTACTTTTAAGATAACATACACAATATATTATCCATCGATAATCTATTATCTTATTCTGAAATTCCATATCATCATTTTTGTTTTTAATTTTTAAATTTTTTTCAAAATAATAAAAAAAGAAAAATAATTCCATCAAGAAACTTTGATAGAATTTGAGGATTTAAAAACTCAATCATATGTTTCTTGGTCTCTAGGACTGTATTCTTCTTTAGTGAGAGTTTGTGGCCTGAAAAGTGTAGATAGTATGTTACTCACCTGAGTTGAAATCTGTTTCAAAACTGTTAGTTTAATTTTGTGGTATTTTTTTGTTCCTCAATCTGTCATATATTTACTCTTTACATTGATGTTAGTTTAAATTAATTTTGTTTGGAGAATCTGGAAGAATTTCATAAAATCCCTGAGGTAGGTAGAAATGCCCTAGAGTGAAATGAACTTAGGTTAGGAGACACTAATCTAGATTAATGCTAAAAAAGGCCGTGGCAGGATTCATCATGCATTTCTGCACTTTCGATCATGCCCTGCAAGCAGCTGAGTTGCAAATAATAGTTAATCCCAGTATACTGAAGCTACTGTTCAGTTTTTAAATATTCCTCTAAAGTTAACTGTTGTAATGAAATGACTCATACTCTTCTTTTTGTTTATAGATCTTACTCAAATGTTAATAGTTAATGAATTATAGCTCACTTGGTAACTTTTTAAATTATAGCAGAAATCTAACTTATGGTTTACTCAAATGAACAGATTTCAAGCAAGTAATTTATAACTAATAATTTATATCAAGGCCAGTTTCACTTTAAAGAAATGCATAATGGATCAAAAAGTACAAAGTGAATGATAAGTGCTTGGAACTTCCCTTTGTTCTTGGCAAGTTGGCAATTCCTGTCATTCATAGTACTTGGCTTTAATGTGACAAATTTCATTTTAAAAGTTTAAAGTACTGCAAAGACATTCGTTATTCTGTACAGCACTTTAGGTCCATGGGTGCCCTACCTTAGAAGAAGATTGGTTTCATTAAGAGATAAAAGTAGGTTTGGGCCTAATGTGAGTCAGTTAAGCTTTTAGAGAGGAAATAAGGATTATACCAAATCCCAGCAGATTCTTCTCCACCAGCTCAGGGGGCAGCAGCTCTCTTTGAGCCTCAGGGTGAAGGGGGCAAACAGGACCCTTCCCTCACTGCTTTGGAATGAGATGAATTTTTCCACCATATATGAACCTCAAGGTAACCTCCAGCTGTGAGTGTAGGAGTTAGCACAGGAACTGATTGGAAATTTTGCTTACTGAGCCATATTCTAAAAGGATGCTACCCTTTTGATTCCTCCAATCCTCCCTAGTAGTCTTTCATACGTTTTTCTCTGTTGATAACTTGTACTCTCTAAACAGTGATTATCTGCTGAGAGAACTATGGGACATCTATCACCTCTGCTTGGGTGAGAGCTACTTGAGAACCAAGGTTTGGCTTTTGCATTTTTTTGTACTCAAGATCTAGCATAGAGCCTGGCATGGGGAAATCTCTCTCACATACATATGCACACACATCCATACGTACAGTCACACACATGTATATACACATTCACACATAGTCCTTACTAACTGTTGGATTAAATGAGTGAATATGAATAAATCATAGAGAAACTTAGCCCACAAGTTCTATAAGCAACATCAGGCATGCAAAGTGCAGCAATACATAAAATCAGGGCTGGATAACCCTGTTTTTATGATTGTTAAGGAGTGGTATTCCTTATCATCTCCAACAGCCACCCAATTTTCTCTTACATCTACTTTAACTTCTGCAAGATAGTAGTCCTTCTAATTCAGCTACACTCACAGTGAACACATCATTTAGAATCTTTTAGTTTTCATGCAGCAAACAAAAATTGCTGATTCTTTCTTAATCCTCTTATGCAGTCAGTAGGTCTAGTAGTTCTGTGGCTTCCCAACAGCATTGGCAGACACTGACAAAATGCTGTGGAGGGCCTTTGTCTTATTTTTCCATTTGTGGCTAGAGGTGATATTCTCATTGTTAATAATAGCTTTTTAAAACTTTAAGAATCTGGGGGACAGAGGATATGGGTGGGAATAAAATGGAAGGCTGGGTTGACTTCACAATTTTGCAAGTGAATGAGATGCCGAAGTCAGATGTTCCATGATTGTACTGCACTTTGTAGATATCAAGCAGCCAAACAAAAAGAACTCTGCCTCACTGAATTCTTCCACAATATAATATATTCCTGTTTAGTTAAAAGAAATATTTTTCTTTCAAATTCCAAGTTAATCTTCAGTTTTGTAAATGCATTCATAATTAGGGCAAGTATCCATAATTCGCTGAGAATTAACACACTTCATTGAGAATTATTCAGGAATTTTTTATTTTGTTCTATTCAACATAAAATAAACTTAAAATGTTGATGAGACCTGAAAGTATCACAAATTTTAGAAACCATACATTTTTGGTATACTAAAACTTTTACCTTTCATTTTCTTAAGAAGAGACAAAGAGATTATTTACAAGCATTGTTTTGCTGTTCTAAATCTAAATTTGCTTCCTAGGTGACAGGACAATGATTAGTGATAAAATATTACATAAGATATATTCCCATTAAAATACATGAAAATAGTAAGTCTCATATAATGACCTCAAGGAAATCAGATTAAAGACGGTTTCCCTTTTTTAGGTCATATTCTGGGTCATTATTTCATATCTGAGGTATAACCGATATAGTTAGATTTTGGGTGGTAATAAGGATGGAAGATATGAATCACATGAATGACAGCACAGTATGCTATTTGATCTCATATATTTTCTGTGTATTAGTCACCTCCTTTCATTAGTCTATGAAAATCTTAGTTTAACATAATTCTTAAGCACTATATTAGCATATTTGAGGATTGCATTTTGCAAACTTGAAATTTACACTAAAGATCTTTTCCTTTTTTTGATTCACATGAAAAAGTGTAAGGTGCTCAGTGTTGCAATTACTTTTTCTCTAGCTAGGGAAATAAGGCCTCTTTCTGATTTATCCAAGAAAAATATGCTAGCGTCTGAGAGAATAATGTTAGAACCAGAAACCATGCAGAAAAGATCATGGAACAAAAGCCCAGAGTACCAAAAGCCTTGTAGTTCATCACAGGAAGCAGTCGGGTGGGCTAAAAGAAGGAAAGGGGGGATGTCCCCAAAGGGTGTCACTCATTTAAATAGAGGTAAATAAACTGTGAGGCACTTAAACCTGGGAAAGCTGAAGGAAACAATGTAGGGATAACCAGACCGGGCTCCTAGTGCATCAGTATCTGCACAAAAGCAGCCGGAGTGCCAGGTCTCAGAAGCCAGAGCTTTGGGTCCCTTTTTCCACTAAGTCTACAAGGATGCAAAGCCAATTAGGGGAGTGAGGGGAAAAGATATTGGCTCAGGGTCATGAGGGCTGCTTCTGATAAGGGAAACCAAAAGCTTGGATGTGGGTCCTAGCTATGGACTCCAGCCCTACCACATAATAACTACATGGTTTAAACTTCCTTGCATTTGTGTTTCATCCTCTGTTAAATGGATAATAACAGTAAGTACTTAACTCTTAGAGTTATTCTCAGAATACAATAACAATTGCCAATATTTACTGAGCATTGACTGTTTATGGCGTTGTGCTAATCTAGTTGCATTTGTTATTTTTCTTAATTGGATTATTTGTCTTATTTTATACATGAGGAAGCCAAGGCCTGGAAGGATTATATACTTTTCTCCAAGTCACTTATCTAAAAGGTTTCAATTCTTTGACTAAGTGAGAAAATGCACGTTGTGTTTGATACCAAAAAAAATCATTAAATGCTCAAAAATGACTACTGCTACTATTTCTATAATCATATCCAAAAGTATGCTATCAAATAATATGTCAAAAGAAGAGAGAAGCATGAACCTGCCATGCACTCTTGGGGTTGACCAGCTGGCTTCACTTGTGAGCAAAGCATCAGTAGTATTTTGCATGATGCTATGGAAATTCAGCCCATTTACCTTCCTTGGCCTGTATCTCAGGTTTTTGTGTTCTGTTCTGACAGGTAAAGTACTCACCTGGGATTGAAGAAAATGTATTTTGGCCCCATGTTTTGGGTATAACTTGATTATATATCCATGCATATATCAACCATGTGACATCTTGAGAGATGGACAATCAAGGGCATGTTGTTACCTGATTAACCTTCTCCTTCAGGGGTAGACATCACTACAGATTAGGCAACCTGTGCTCCAGAGCACCCAGCTGTGCATAAAACAGGTAGCAGCCACCTGGCTCTCCCCTCAGCCAAGACATCACTGGAATTGGTACATACATAAAAGGGAAACCAAGAGTAGTAATGTTTTTTGAGGTACTGGCTATCAAACCACGGCCTTTAAACTGAGCTACCTCCCCAGACCTTATTTGTTTTTTTGAGACAGTCTTGCTAAGTTACTAAGTTGCCTTGGCTACTCTTGAACTTGAGATCTGCTGGCCTCAGCTTCCAGAGTGCCTGGATGATGGGCATAATTTACCTCACCCAGCTAAGTGATCTTATTTTTAAATTTCCTTCCTTTCTTAATTAGGTGGAAATCTTGAGTACCAATTGAGTCAAAATAACTAGTGAAAAAAAAGAGATAGCTTATACAAGTTGAAATTATTTGAGTAAATAATGAAAGAATGCTACATTTCCCAGAATATTATTTTTGCCAATATTCCTACTTCAGTGTCCGACCCCAGAAATTAAAATAGAGGAAGAATACTCATAAGCTTACTTGCTCTGTTCTTTGACAAAATCAGTATGTCTCTGAACTGCTCAGTAGAGAAGCCTTCCACTGCTGACGGAAGGAATTCAGGACTCTAAAATGATGGTAATTTCTTATAGAATTTAGCAAGATGATGTGTGAAGATTTCAGACGTGTAGCTCCTGTTAACCTTAATGAGAGTTGTATCATTACCAATCCCCTCCTGACACATCGCATCCTACTCTAGGAAGTCTGGGGAAGGTGCCAAAGGTTCAACAAAACATCAGCGTCACTTTCATAAACTTGTCACCAGGTAAAGTAAAATAAGTGCATGTTTGCTTCTTTCTTTCTGAAATATAAAGTAATTATGACTATATAAAAACCTTTTACCATAACTAATTAACTACAAGCTCCTCTAAAACTATGTGTTGACAGCACTGTGTGTCTAATTATCTGTTTTTTCCCACTTCAGAATTATGATTTTGAATAATGAAGGAATGTTACCTGATGAAGTCTTGTATTTCATGATGATATTTCAGGAGAGGAGACACAAAGGCTTAAATGCCATCTTCAATTACATCATAGCCTTGGAAGACTTTCAGCTAGTTTTGATTTGCATGGAAAGCACATTACTTAAAGTATGAAAAGGAAAAAGGAGGAAAAGAAGGAAGGAGAAGGAAAGGGAAAGGAAAGGGAGGGATTATAGAAAATAAAAGACACACTCCTTAGTGCAATCAATGTACTGATCCTATGCATGCCAAACTCTTTTCACATGAAGAAA
The DNA here is from genome assembly GCA_004027455.1 of Hydrochoerus hydrochaeris. Taxonomy (NCBI): domain Eukaryota; kingdom Metazoa; phylum Chordata; class Mammalia; order Rodentia; family Hydrochaeridae; genus Hydrochoerus; species Hydrochoerus hydrochaeris. Next base: position 61,657 of record PVLA01004419.1, read on the forward strand.
GTTACAGCAGAGCCATTTACCCAAAGCTTGTTCTGTTGGGCATTAGGACTTGGGTTTCGCCAATTCTGTTTATATATGTGTTCTCTCCCTGACCTATAAGGAACTACTCTAATTCAAACCAGAGAAGCTTGAACTTTATATGACAGAAACAGGAAAGTAGAGTGTCTGTTTTTGCATGTGTATCTTTTTTTAACTTTGGAAAACTATGGCACAAATTCCTACCCACAAAGGACACTTACATATAGGACCAGACATGACAGGAATGGCAATTTCAGATCTTACCTATTCTCTAAGCCTGTGTCTTCCTTCCAAATACTGTATTCCTTTGTTTCTCTCTGAATTCAAGAGTGTGTTTTGACACAGTTGACCATGAAGTAACACTTGCTTTGTGCTTGAAGCCAACCTTGCCCTTTGATACCATGTGTGAGGTCTGAGGTAGGATAGAAGACTTACAGATCATAGAAAAGAGAGAAGGACAATCATAATTTTGAAATTGGGTTTCCCAACAGAAAAGTGACCCAAAGTTACAGTGTTTTTTATTTTCCATAAAACTCACTCCGAACAAATTCCTAAGGAACATAAAGACACAATAAGCCCGTAAATTCGAGGTAGGGGTGTCTTTATTTTTCATCTGTAAATTGGGCCTCTACTTGTCCTCCCACAGACCTCCATCGTCAAGGAAGTAACACTCTTAAGTGATCAGCACATCTTAACTTCCAACACATGTTAACAATTTGTGCTCTAACACAGCCTACCAAATGGGTAAGCTGCAGACAGCAGGAACATGCATCACAGATCACCCATCATGAAGATTCATCCAAGACCATGTAAAAACCCTCACCAGGCCGTGACACACCTCTTACAGGGCCCATATTCTATTCTCTCTGAATGTGTACTTTTAAAATTCTGAATGGTACATCTCATTATGCATCTCACTGATACATCTTCAAAGATTCTTTTTCTATCACGGAAGACACACAGAAGGCCTACAATTTATTCCATGAGTGGAGTGAGTTAAGGTTCTTATTTCCCCTTTGTGAGACCTATTCAGACCTGTAGAGGGACAAGGTGTACTAAACTCCATATCTGCCAGAGGAAGAGGTTTGGGGCATCAGCTATAACCAGACCAGCACAACAGCTACAACTGGACCTCACTGCAGGTTTCTTCCTGGGCATTTCTGGTTGATGTTCTCCAACTTGTACAGGTTAACTGACAGTTTCTTTACAACACTTCCTAACGTTGGATGGGCATGTGAATCACCTGAGGCCTTGTGTAACACAGGTTCTGGCACAGTGTGCCTGACACAGGGTTTGAGCCTCTTCTTCAAAAAGATGCCAGGGATGTTGGTCCATGATCCAGCTTTGACTAGTGAGACTTACTCCACTGAGATTCCCAATGCACCAGGATTTTCTCCTTTCTCTCCTTCCTCGGTCTCACTCTGAATTTTAGGAACAAAAATCAACAATACTTGGTATTGATCTTGGTACTCATCTGATCTTTGTCTCCCACAAGATAAACATTTTCTATGTGAAGCTTAACTTTGCAAGTAGATGCTAACCTCTGCTGCCTCCTGTACTCCTGACAGCAGGAACCATGATGGTCCAGCACAGACTGTGGTAATTACTTGTTGAATTGAATTCAGTTCAGTGAGACTCTACTTTCTTGCACTATATTTCAAATACATTGTCTTCCAAACAGGATTCACACACTGACATGTGAGAGCTTTGAGGGAGAGTTCATACATTTTTTTTCACATGTTTGCAGCAATTGTCAAATAAGCAATAAAATTCTAGCATAGGATCTCAGATCTTCTGACCCCTATCTCGCCAACCTGTCCTCAAGCAAGAATGTAAAGAAAATGTAACCAGCATGAACCCAGCCTTGCTTATGGAAGAATTTTCCTTATTATCCCCAGTCTTGCCCACCTCACTCCTCCAGATTCAACTACATATCTTAAGACTTGTAGAAAAATCTTCTTCCCTTAAAAAAAAAAAGAGGGATGAATCTTTTAATGTTGTAATTCTATTATATAATAAATCTTATTTACTACCTGTTTTTGAGTCATCTTCCAGCCAAATGGGCTTAGTTTACATGCCCCTTCTCCCACCCCAACTTTAAAAAATGGTGATTTGTTTCTTCCTGCTGTCATTCCATATCCCACACCTCACAGCCTCCTCACCTCTCCTTTCTGACCTGTTCCTCATGTGCATGTGGATCCAATGGAAATCTAACCTCTTACAGTCGGAGTCTCTCCTCACACCAAGCTGAAGACACTTCACTATTAATTGGGTGGTGGCCTGTGTGGCATAGTTTTCTTTGCTGTCTCAGCCTATTTAAATATTTTACTCTTGGTTAACTTTAGACATATTTATGCATTATCAAAAGATATTAAATTAAAATTTGCTAAAGAAATCCATGACCTGCACCCACACATTCCCCTGTGTGTCTGGCATTCACTCATCCATTGGACAACTAGTTTTTGAGCACAGTAACAGTGGAGTGACTGATTAATAACCAAAATAATGTTAACTTAATTGAGTTTGAACTTAATTGAGTTTAATAACTGATATTTTTTAATCCAGGTACTTCCACACATGACATCTCTTTGTCCTTGTGACATCCTTCTGAGGCAGATGGGAAAAAGTAATATGTCATGCAAAAACACTTAATTAGTAAATTCACTTTGATAGTGTTTCAAGACACCATGTAAAAAAATATTAAATGGTATAACATAAAATTTAATTGTGACATGTCAAACAAACTCTAAAGCAGATTCATAAAAATACCAAAGAAGAACAGTGATTCAAGAACTAAACAACACTGGCTTGATTTATGGCTTATTTAACCAAATCAGCAATCTGGAAAAGGTAGCTCTTAAATTCGGACTAAATGCTTGACAGAGAGTAAGACAGCCTGACCTCCATGGTTAATAAATTCCATAAGTAGAGAGCAAACATTAAAAATGCCCTGTAGCTCAATGTCTTCAGCCAAAAAAGAACTAATCCAATTGAGTGAGACCAAAAGAAACGAGTGGGGATGTATGGATCCGGAATGTCTCTGAGGTATTCAAACCCAAGTCAATTTAAGGACTTGTAAGTTAATAACTAGGACTTTACACATAATCCTGTACTTTACAGGTAGCCAGTGAAGGTTTTATACAACCGGGGTAATGTGATTTTCATGCTCGATGTCAGTCAAAATGTCAGTAACTGAGTTCCCGACCAAGACAAGTTCCTCCATCAGTCCATTAGGAAAGTGTCCCAGCACACTGACGGCCACCGCTAGGGAAGGGCAGGGAGGGAGTGGGCAGCAGCCACGGAGCAGGCCAGGCCATGTGGCCGTTTAAAGATATATCTGGTAAATAATTAAATAGGAAACCTAAAAGATGTTTCAGGATGTAAAATTAAGTGCAAATTCATAATAGAAATCTTAGGAGTGAACAGTCTTCAAAGCTGCAGTTCTGGGCAATTTACGGATTTGCAGTAATGGTAAGAACCCAGAAGCAATGAGGGTTTCTTCTTAGTGTGATTCATCACCAGCTTTTAATGGCTAGGCAGAGAGTATCCGGAGGTTAAGTGGGTAGAGACTGAAATTAAGTTTCAAAGAGGTAAAGAGGACTACTTTTCAAAAATATTCTGCATAATATTAGATTAATATTTTAAATGCATTGATTGGATTTCTTTTTTTAAAAAATGAACAAGCCAAAAACTGTGTGTGAGTGCATGCTCACACATGTGCACATTTAAATTTCTTGATAGAAATATATTAAATAATAAGATCTTTATAGATTTGATATTGACTTGTGTTGAGATAAATACAGTGGAAAAAGCAACCAAACCACTAGTTGAACACACCTGTGTTCCAATCACAGTACTCTGCCCAGGTTCCTTCACTCTCACTTTAACATTGTAAGGCTGCAAACGTTCCAAACAAACACTGAGAAATCAGAGCCCAGAAATGCAAGGGCTCTAGCTCTTGGCCACAGAAAATCTGTCTGCAGATGAGGGATATCAGCTTCACTTGAAATGTGGTTAGAAATGCAGCATTTCAGGCCCTGTGGTAGACCAGCTCGATCAGAATCTGCCTTCCTCAGCAGCTGTGGCGTTCTGAAAGGCCCATTCTGTGCAACTCCTGAGGATGTTCTCACAGAATCCCTGGGAAGGGGACAGACCAGCAGTGTGAACTAGCTCAGGGATGGCCAGCCAACTTTGCTGTGCAAATGAGCTTCAATCCAGGGCCTAGATGTGGCCCTCTCACCCAGGAAGGGCATTCACAGAGGCCCTCAGGGAAGTGCCACACAGGAAAAAATGAAGAAATGAAATATCTTTCGGGTCCTTCTGCCGGACAGTGTGGGAGTTCATGAGCACTCAGGAAGGGTCATTTAACAAAACTTTACTGAATAATAACAATATATTACAAAATAGAGGCGAACACAGTAGGGTCTGGGGTGAGATTGCCTGGTTTTAGTTTCAAATCTACCAGGTGCTGACTTTGTGACCTTGGACAATTTGTTTAATCTCATTATCCCTCAGTTTACTTCTTTGTAAAGTGGAACAGATGCTAGCTCTCATTATTTCCCATGTTGTGCTAGTTCACATTGTTGGTCTGTCCCCTTCCCCAGGTACCTATGTACAGTCTGGAACAAAATTGATGTGGCCCCTGCCCTTCCAGCAAGGAGTGTGGCTTTTAGGGTTAGAGCAGACATCTCTAGGTGAGATTATGATAAACACTGTTCAAGATGACCAGATTACTGTGCAAAACAGATTAAGGGAGCAATTTGATTTATAGAATGAATTAGGGAACATCCCTTATGCAATTCCGCTTTCCTCAGGGACTGAGGCTGGGTAGTAAGGAGGGCCTTCCCCATATAGAGACCAGCACTGAAAGCCCCACTGAGGAAATGAACACTGGGAGAGCTGAGAGATGCCTTGTGGAGTAAGTGCAGAGAACAAGGAGGTCCTGGTGAGATGGAGGAGGGGATGGACTAAATCCCTGCTCAGATACCTGGGAGTGCTGATACAGAATAAAAAAGTATTCCCTTCACTGCACAGAATTTAATAAATATGCAGACTTCTCAGTTGTTACATCTGCAGGATGAAAAAGCAGTGAACTATGCCCTGGCTGCCTTTGTAGGAGTTATTGATTTCAGAAACCTCAAGGCACAACTAAGAGATGGGATTTTGAGATGTACTCGAAGAGAGTAGCCAGAGCCAAATCCCTCTGTGAAGCTGAGACAGTGGAAACAGTGGATTATGAAAGTCACTGACACAAGGACAGAAGGAACAAATGATCTGTCTTTTGGGTGAAAAGAAAGAGAAACATCATTAAAATCATAGTTCAAAACTCTCATTCCAGCTACAAATTGGAAGAGAGTGAAGTTAAGAAGCTTAGCATTCACGTGGGGCTTTCTCATGACTTTGACTGGGGCAGTAGCAGTGGAGCCTGCATCTCATTCTCTTTCTTGTTGCTGTTGCACAATAGCTGATACCCACAGTTAGGAGGAGGAGAGTTTTGTTTTGACTCATGTTTCCATCCATGGTTGTCTGGCTCCAAAGAAGAAGCATCATGGCCAAGGGAAATGGTGGAAGGGAAAGCTGCTCACTTCCTGGAACACAGGAAGCAGAGAGAGAGGGGAGGAGCTGTGAATGGTCACGCTCCTCATGACCCATCTCTTCCAGCTAGGCCTCACCTGACAGCAAGTCAGCTATCACAGCCTCAGAATCCAGTCACCTGGTAAAAGCCCTGCCCATGATTGCAAGAGGCTTTGGGGTGACATCTAGATACAAATCATAACAAAGTCTATACAGAGAGATTAATTTCAGGCCCAATGTTGTAACCATAAGTGAATAATGGAGCTTCACAAAGAACTATGAAGTGAATGTGAAAAATGAAATGGATCCATACAAGGATCAGGCTTTCAGGGGCTACCAAACAGAGGCCAGTAGAAACCAGGTTGTAGATTTTGGCAAACTCAGCATGAAGCAACCCAGGCCAAGAGAAAAATTCCCAAGGTTAAGCAGCTGGGACCCTTCACACCTTGAGGATAGTGTGGCCACTCCTACAAGAGAAAGAGCTACAGAGACGCTCCCTGTAAAGTTAGGAATGATCTAACCCAAATGATTAAAGTTAGGAATGATCCAACCACAGCTGGAAATTTGAATAAAATTCTATAAGGATGGCAAGGGAAAGGTCATGAATTCAATCCTTGATACAAAAAAAAAAAAATTCTATAAGGGAATAAAAATTCCACCAGAAGAAGCCATGTGATTTAAATCACTTAAGTCTAAGAGAAAAAGTACTGCAGTGCTATGTATCCTGTATAGGCTAAAGAGGTGACAAGCTTAAAACTCAGTTTGCTATTCAATCTATGGTACATGGGGCAGCAGCATTGGCCTTACCTGGAACTAGGTTAGGAATACAGAATTTGGTGCCTCCAATGGCTCTCATGAGCAAGGATTTGCATTTTAACATGGTTGTCAGAGAGTTCTACACATATGACCTTAATGATGTGCTGTGGAAGTTCAGGTTGCCTAAGTCATGTAAGGCCAAGGATAAGAAATATGAGACTGGGGACTAGTGATACTCCATAGTGGAAGGTATGAAGATGATATCAAAGTATTATAATCACTTCAGGCAAATCAAAGATAAAAGAGATTTGGCCACATCTAGGCCAAGATAACTAAGGATCTTGGAATTTTGCTGTAAGTCAAATAAAACAACAGGACAAAGCCCATTTTAAAAAGTGAAGTGAAATGAAAGAGAGATACAAACTTGAGAAGTAGTTTACTTTATAATGTTTGGTTTCTTTGTACCCCATGTTAAAAGAGTAGCCTGCTGACCTTATCATGCGACCATAAAACATTTACAAGTACAATTATTTTAGAGTTAAATTCACGGGTTCAGTGATATGTCCTGGAACACCTCTCCCCAGCAGTTCATTAAAATGCTTTCATAATTACTCTGTTGTCACCCTTTAGGATGCCTTTTGCCCACAATGCACTTGGCAGTATTAAATGCCATCACTAACATCAATAACATGGGTGGTGTTATCACCCATTCTTTTCAGTGAGCACACACTGAGCGTCATCTACCATGTACTATGTAGGTGCTAAAGATTAAGCAGCAGACACAACTATTTGTCTAATTTGATCGATACTTTTGTGGTGCTTCAAGTCTCTGGGATCAAATGTAATCATCATGTTTTTAGTTATTTTCTGAAGTGTTATTAATATTTAAGCTCTGATTCATTTTTGTAGTGCCACATATGGTAGGCTGGGGAAATCTCTATTTGCATATGTATTGTTGTTTGTTAGATAACAACATCATGAATGCATCAAAAAATTCTTCTGTGCTGTATTTTTAGAAATGTTTTCTTTCAGCTTCACTATGCTCCTTCCCATAGTGAAAAGCCCTGAGAGTCCTAAGGGATGTCAATCGAATACATAAATATGTAAAATTCTCATTGAATTAATGGACTTGCTTCGGTTTTTTTTTTCTCTTATTAAAATATAAAAATCTGGCAAGTTCTCTAAAACTCTATCACTTTAGGTCTCTTGGGGGAAATGTGAGACCTGAGTATAGCACAAGTGTCAGTACTCTTTGTGTCTAGATAGCTCTGCTGAGTCTCCCCGGGCTGCAAAAGATGGTTTGTCAGCTTAATTTCAACTGTGGCGGCTATGGAAGGGGACTATTGCTTCTCTTCTAGTCACAGAAACAGACATACAGAAATAGACTTCAAAGCCAGAGATGCCGGCAGTAAGAAGTGAGTCTTCCTCCGTATGTCTTCATCCACCCATTCCCCCACCCAGCCCCACCAGGGACCACGGCTACTGTAGGTGCCTATACAGGAACAAGGAAATCTGGGTCCCTTGGCAAAAAGCAGACAGAATTTTGTCATTCATGCCTAGAAAACATGAGACATTAAAATCAGGTATAATCTTAGTTATTACTGATGTACTTTGGGTGGAAGATAGAAAAAAATATAGCTTATATATCATACTTTGACTTTTCCCTCCCTTCATTCCCTGGATTATATATTAACTCAGTAATTATCTCCATAGAAAGGAGATCATCTGTAGAGTGGTTTGTATTTTTGGGTGTCGGGACCCAGGAGCCAATTACAGCATCAGTTTTGTTGGTGACACTGGTGTTCACTCGGGTGGGAGATAAGGACATATTCCTGAGCGTGTTAGGATGATGGAAGGCCTTCAAATCCCTCTGGCTGTCAGCAGCTGCATGCCACTCCTGTCTTCCCAGGTTGGCCTCCCAGGTTGACAGTTTACTTCAGGGCACTTAGGCACTGTCACTCCTCCTCTGAGCTGTATTAATATTTACCTTCGTCTTCATTCACATAGCTACATCCTTACTCCAGACTCAAATTTTCTCTTCTACTACACTCACTGATCTTCTGGTATCTACTCTTTCTCCACACCTATCCATCCCATTAAAATGATCTAATGCAAATGGTATTTTTATTTCTCTGCTTAGAAGGTCTAAATTAAAGATAGCTCTGCAAAAGTTAGCGATATGTGCAGATCACAGAATCAGAAGCACCTGAACTTGAGTTCCATCTCCACCGGTTACTTACCTGCAAGTTTTCTAATTTCCCTAGTTTGGGGAGGGTGTTGTTGTCATAATAGTAAAAAAGACTAGATGTGATCAGAATATACCATGAAGGTTTGAATTTTTAAAAATTTACTACAATAAAAGACATAGTGCTATTAATCCCCTCAAGATATTCCTGCTCACTTCAAACACATTCATCCCATCCTTCTTGTCACTTTTTGAAGCAGTTCTAGAAGAGCTTGCTCATGAGGGTCTTTCTGAGGTGTGATAAAAAAGACAGTGAATGCTGTTGCCAGCTGCCACTCAGCGGAATGACGGACCCCTAAAGACATTATGGCACATTGTTATCCTCTTCACTCATTGGATCTGGACCATACAACTTTCGGCTCTTTCCCAAAATCAAAATGAACAGGAAGGTGAACATTTTGAATTGACTCAGGACCTCAAGGGACAATAATGTAACTAAAGACACTCATGCAAAAGGATTTCCAGAACCGTGGCAAGAATGTGGGATAAATGGTTGGCGGGATAGTATTCTGAGGCAGGTTATGACAATGTGTCTTCTACTGTAATGCTTTTTAAAATCTAAACATTCGCTGAATTTTTCAGTCACATATTGTATGCAACATAAAGTTTGCCATTTTAACTGTTTTTAACATGTCAGAGGTTTTATCACATTCACAAGGTTGCACAACCACCACTGTGATATAGATAGAGGCATAAATATAGACAGATTTAATCTGTTTTGCATTTTAATACTTAGGTTGGTTCCAATATTAATTGAATAAAAATTTCTAGTGAATAAGCTACCTTTTTCTCTGTAGCTAATTCTCAATATATACTAATTTTTACATATTTTTATTATAGATACATAACATAAAAAGTGCCATTTTAACCACTTATAAATATACACACACTGGTGTTAGTTATATACACAGCATTGTACAATTGTCTTTATCTTTTCTCCAGAATGTTTCATCACTCTAAGCAGAAACAATATACTTGTTAAACAATGACTCTACATATCTCCTCTTACTAGTCCCTGGTAACCTCTAATCTACTTTTATTATTGGAATTTTCAGTCTTTAGAACTGTGAGAAACAAACCTCTCTGGTTTAAGACATGCAGTCTACAGTATTTTGTATGGCAGCCCAAGCAGAAAATTCATATGGAAACTCTGGCTCCTGTAGAGTGGCCATGCTGGCTCCCAGAATCACTGCACGGAGTTACCGGGCAGTCCCCAGCGATGCTCAGGAAGACCTCTGAGTTCCTCACATCCTGCTGCCACCCCTTATCTTCTGTTTCTTGCTGGGGAATTTTTATTCAAACTGTTCTCGTGGTAGAAGTGAGGTCTGCTTATGGTTTCGATTTACACTTCCTTAACCATTCATCATGTTAACCATCTTTTCATGCACCTATGGGCCATTTTTAATTTTTTTTTTTTTTTGGAGAAGTGCCTTTTAAAAAATTGGATTGTCTGGATTTTTGCTATTGTTAATGTTGTTTGTTTTGTGTTGTGGGTGAGCTTTTCTTTTTTTCACTACCAGGCTGTACACAGGTTAGGCAAGTGCTGTACCACTGAGCTATATCCCTTCTTAAAAAATATTTTAGACCAGGTCTCATTAAATTGTCCAGTCTACCTTTGAACTCAGCACCTGTAGCTGAGATTACAGGTACATGGCCACCACGCCTGGCATTTTTTTTTTTTTTAGTTTTAAAAGTTCCTTACACATTCTTGATAAAATCCTTATTATGTATTTGATTTGTAAATTCTTTTTCCTATGGTACAGATTATCTTTTTATTCTCTTGGTTGTTTCCCTTGATATACAAAAGTTTTCAAGTTTTATTAAGTCTTGTGTATTATTTCTTCTTTTGTTGTTTGTTTCTCTAGGCCATATCTAAGAATCCTCTGCCAAATTCCAAGTTATAAAGATTTGCATGTATATTTTCCTTGACAGATTTATGACTCTAGTTCTTTGATTTTAGGTCATTGATACACTTCTGATTAATTTTTATATGGTATGAGGCAGGGACACAACTTCACTCCTTTGCATATAGAAATCAGTTGCTCCAGAACTGCATTTTGAACACATTATTCTTTTTCAGGTTGAGTGGAGCTGGCATTTCTAGCAAAACTCAGTTAGCCATAAGTGCTTAGGGTTTTTTCCCCTGGACTCCTAATTCTATTCCACTTGTTTATGCTTATGCCAGTACCAAATTGTTTTTACTTATTATACTTTTGTAATAAATTTTAAAATCAGGAGATGTGATTCATCTGCTATTATTCATCTTTTTCAACATTGTTTTCATTATTTGGGGCTCCTTACAACTCTATATGCATTTGACGGTTTAAAAGAAGACTTGGAAATTGGTTATAGATTGCATTAAATCGGTGGGCCACTTTGGGAAGTATTACCATGGTAAGCAGAATTAATCTTCCAATCTAAGAATATGGATCATTTATTTAGGCCATTTTTAATTTATTTCAGAATATTTTATAGTTTTATTGTTCAAGCCTTTCACTTCTGTAGCTAAATTTCTTCCTTGTCTATCAGTGCTCACAAGAGAAACAGATTCAACACAAGAAATACAAATACATAAGAATTTACAAGACTGGTTTACAGTGGCGGTCCAGAGTCAGGTGTGGCAGAGTGCAAAAGGTCTGTCTGTGTGCTAGAGGCCCAAAGGATCTAGTGCAAGGCCTGGCGCTCACAGTAGTGTCCTGTGCAAGTCTGATCGGGAGGCCAAAGGGTCTACAACGGAAGGCTGAAGACTCTGTGCTGGAAGCCAGGAGATGACAGCCAGGGTGAGAGCAAAGACTGGAGCTCTTCTGAAGACACAGAAGCAAGATTTCCTTCTTCGTTTCCCTTTTATACCATTTGGGAAACAAACCTCCCTACAGTGGAACTTCTGTCTTCAGTAAATTCCCCAGCCACACCCAGAACTGTGCTGATCCCTTTTAGTTAGACGTTTCTCACTCAAATTGAGTCAATTTGCTATCACATCTAGGTATTTTATTCTTTTTTGATATTTTTGTAAATGTATTTCTTTATCAGTTTTCTTTTCTGATTGTTTACTGCCGATATATAGAAACATAGATGATTTTTGTTGACTTTATCATGTGCAATTTTTCCTATCTTGCTAATAAACTTTAGTAGCTTTCTTGTGGGCTTGATGGGATTTTCTATATAGAGAGTCATCTTTCCTGTCAAGAGAAATGGTTTTACTTTTCCCTTTCCCATTTAGATGCCTTGTATTTTCTTTTCATGTCTAATTATTCTGCCTATAATTTGCAATACAATGTTGAATAGGAGCAGTAAAAGTGACTTTTCTTTTCTTGTTTTTGATAAATAGTTTACATTTAAAATACACAGTAAATAGATAAGTTTTTTAGGCCAGTTTTACAAATGCTAATTATCACTGAATCCAAAAAACTCTTTTAAATTAACTTCTTATTTGAAGGTGGTTGCTCACTGATAAGGAATAACACTATGATGAATGACCACTAAGTGACGGTGCATTTAACCACAGCCAGCACAGGGAAATACATCCCAGGTCCTCCCCAGTCAGTGCCTCCTGCTTCTCTACAGGTGGCATCACCGGTTGATTTCTAAAACTGTTCTCTCTGCCATGCTTGTCGTTTAACCAGAATCTTACCTTGATGTTGTCCTTCATGACTAGAATAGGAACACGGACTTCAGAGGGGAAGAGTGTAGAAATAAAATGTCCTTTGCATCATGCCAATGATACATGCCCCTAATCAGGCTTATTATTATTGATATTACTTTAGATCACATGACTGTGGTAGTGATCATCAGGTTTCATTGTAAAGTTGCTCTTTTTTCTCATTTCTGTATTGTACTCTTTGGAAAGAAGTCACTGGGCCTAAGTCCATACATGAAGAACAGGGAATTAGGTTCCACCTCCCTAAGAGTAGAATATCTACACAAATTATTTGCAGTCCTCCACCTTTGAGATTTGTCTATTCCCTCTCCCTTACTTATTTACTCAATCATTTATTTATGTCAATGTAGATAGCAATTTACACCATGAGCTATAATCCAGTATTAATTTATTTATTTTGTTTCTTAAATTATTCCCACTTTGGTGCTCACAAATTTTTCAGTTGACTCCTGTGTCTCTTTGATATATCCCTATTATAGTGGGTTATTTTGTTTTGTTTTCATTGCTTGGTTTTATTGTTTTGTTTATTTTTAGCACTTTCCTGCAGCTATGAACTGAATACATCTCCCCTCGAATTCAAACGTTAAAAATCTGCTAGCTAACATGATAGTATTTGATGATGAGGCATTTGAGAGGTAATTAGATACTGAAGGTGTATCCTTCATGATGACATTAGTGCCCTAATAAGAAGAGATGAGAAACGGCTTTCTCTCATTCTCTTTGCCATGTCAGGGGCCTAATATAGAAACATCTGCCTATAAACCAAGAAGAAAACTCTCACTAGATCCCGACCGTGCTGATCTTGAACTCCCAGCCTCCAGCATTATGAGAAAGAACTTTTTGTTGTTTAGGCTACCAAATGCATGGTATTTCTGTTATAAGGCACTTTTTTCTGGCACTATAAAATACTCAAGTCATCATGTCTGCTGCCAGCCTCAGTTCTAGAATCAGCCATTTCTCCAAGGAGCCCTGATTCCTCTGATTAGAGAGAGGTGGTATAAACCAAGATGTGGTACTAGGTGAGCTCATTCTCTGGAGTGTCATTGCTTTTAGGACCAGGTTAGACTTTGTAAGGTCCAAACGCAATGCTCAAAGGTCACACACACATGACTCTCCCACATTACTGTTTGCTGAGAATCAGCCGTTCGCTAGAGGATATAGATGCAGGGAAAACTTGCCCACAGAGAAAGAAACAGATCCAACTCCACAGCCAAGTAATAAATAAATTCAAGAGGCCTACTCTTGCTTTGTGCGCTGACTTCTTGCCAAGCTGTTTCTCTTTCTAGCAGGGTGACCTAACATTCCACTCTTCTCCGGCTCCTTGTGGAAGACATCTGTCGAGGACACCTCCGAATATGTTTCAGATTTTGTAGTTAAGTACTTGGGTGTCATACATTCATTCCCAGCTCTAACCACAAAGGATCTGAGAGACAGTTTTCTCTGTCTTAAGTGTAAGATGAAAGCAATGTTGGGCAGAGCCTATGGTAATAATACTTCTTGATTATAAATAAGCAAATGCCCATTTATTTCTATACATTGACAGCACACCTGTACGTAGAAAATACAAGGGAGAGAAAATTTTGATTCTCAGGCCCATTATAAAGTGCATTATAAAGTACACACAAGCAAATTTTTCTCTACTTTGAGAGAATTACTTATGACCATAAGATTATAGAGTTACAAAGCTCAAATTTAAAAATTCTTTATTTTGTAGGGAACTAATGTTGACAACAGCATCACCATTGTGACTACATCATACAAAGATTTTTAAAAATTCCTTTGTGCAAAATAGAAATTGGTATTGTGGCATGGAATTATTTTGTCTTTTAAAACTCCTGATGAACAGTCACATTTAATAAACTTACATTATAAAGCCTTTGGATCAGATGGGATCTAGAATATTCTGTAATTATCTCTAATTGAAAGGCAAGGAAAGGAGGCTATTTTCATCTTCTTTTCTCATTCCTATTAAACTATTGATTGCACATTTCAAAGTATGGAAAATTGAAGCTATGTGACACATTTGGGTCATTCTCAAGAAAGACAACACATGAGAGTCCAAACTTCCAAAATAGATACATGAAAGAATTATTCTGCACATTACAAATAAATCAGAAGTTTCATAAAATGAATTATCTCACATTTATTTATATAGCAACCTATCTAATTTTTATAAAAATTATTTGCCTCAAAAATTCTATGTAGACTATTAAACTCTTGCAAGTTTTATCCAGCAAATCATTCCTGTAATCTTCTTAAATCTTAAATGTAAAACTACAATTTCAACAAATTGTATTCCTGAGCCACAGACTAAGTGGAAATCTGTATTTTACTGTCACTACAGTGAAGGACATTCATGATCTTTACTGCACAGAAATTCTTTCCTCAAATCATTGCCATCAAACTGTCATGGGAACTGTTGCATACCATGTGGGTCAAGACAATTAGTATATATTTTCTCCGATCTTTGAAGCACTAACCATATTACAAGTCTCTCTAAAATATTATGAAGGACATTTCTCAAATATTTTATATATAAAAGAAATTTCTAGAAGTCCAGCTAGACATCACATTTCTCTGTCCTCTCCCATGAGCACCTGCAAAGGCAGCCACACTCTCCAAAGATTCCGGTTGGGCAAAATGATGATAACAACTCAGATCAATGAGGAGAGGACATTTCCTTTAGACTGCCATGCTCACATGATAAATGAGTGGACTCTTTGGCCTTAAACAACTGACACAGTATTATGACTGACTGTAAAGCACTTTTTATTTTATTATATATGTTTACTCTTGACCCTCTAGATGTATGAATAAAGAGAAATTTAGATTGTCTCTGACACCTCAAGATAAAGTTCTGAGGAAGCTTCCTTTACGAGATTTTCTGCTTTTGGCAGTAGCCAGACAGGGTGTGGTTTTATGAAACCAAGTTCTGCATGGCATCATCCGAACTTTTTGCCTTCTTTCCGTGTTATAAACAATATGCCCAACCAGATTCCTGCTAAGCTGCTCGACTGTTCCGGTGATTATTTTCCATGCCTTCTTAGCAGGTGATAGGTATTCATGTTTTTGTTTTGCTCATGCTTGATTGCATCTACATGTTTGGAGTAGGAAAGAGAATGTTTCAAACACATTTAACTCAGTCTTGAATTTGGGGTCAGCAGTGTGATTTAACTCCCACACCAGTCTGCAAACATCTGGTGCTCCAGATGGGAATAATAACCACTCTGCTGTTATTTTCATAACTGCATTATAGAAGATGTTCACTGGCTTCCTCTTTGGTGAGTTTAATTCACACCAATATTTTAAGGAAGATTAGAAAAAGGGGGGAAAAAGGGAATGAAGGAAATATTTCTGACAGCACAGAAAGTTGAGTTTTCATGTTCCCATCCTACAAAACAGTCTAAGATAATTATAGCATATAACAGATCTTTCAGGCTTGTTTTGTGAATCTAATCAACCATGTATTATTTTTCTATGCTGAAGTTCAATATGGGCCCTAAGAATATTGTTATTTTTAGCCCAGATTTAGCATTAATATTTTTCCTCTAAAACGATTTTTACCAGTAAAATAAATTCAGCTGAAAATCAAGTCTCATAGTAGAGCTGCTTTGTTTTCAGGGGTACCATTCAGCCTCCCTGGTAATACTGACCCCAAGAGATGCCCTATCTTCTGTTAGCAGCTGTACTAAGGAATAAGATACCACTTTTTGCTTACCACATATTTGAGATGATCTAAAGTCTCACTGTCCAGATTTGCTGCAGTTATTTGGCCTCTGAGAGGTGGTGAACAAATTGGGAACTCAGGGAAAGTCAGCTCCCGCCTGAAAGGGGTCCTCAAACAGCAAGATACAGGGTCACAGATCCAAGGTTGGGCGGGTCTGGAGCCATGGGGGCAAAGGATAAGTGAGGGTCAGCATCGTGTCTGAACCAGATCTGGCTGTCTAGCATTCTTCAGCAAGAGATCACCACCTCAAGAGCCGGGAGGACTAGAGATTTGTTCCTTTTGTTAACTCATTTGTCTGAGAAGTGCTTAAGAAGACCACTTAGAACACAGTAAACCCTCAATAAATATGACTGAATGCATGAATAAATATCACACCCAGCCTTTTGATTAAGATCATACATGGCAGGGTCCCAGATCTGACTTTCCTGTGTGACCTTCCACTGTTTGGCTGGCAGCATAAGTTAGTGAAAAGAGGACCCAGGTATAGCTCTTGATTTGGCCACTTCCTTACTTTAGGAACTTTCTGACTACATTTCCAAGAGCAAATAACTCAGAGCCTTAACTTTACATTTTCAAGCTGAGATGGTACTGGCCTCTCTATTTCACAGGGCTTTATGCATACTAAAGTAGATTGTGTATTGCAAACTGAATAATATGATAGAAATATTGTTACTATCAGCACATGGACTCTGACATACTGATATCATATTACAGAGGTGCTGGCTTCAGGAAAGCTTAGGCAGGACCCTCCCATGTGACTCAAGTCCTTGCTAAAAAACACTGATAGTTACAACCTGGGCTTCTCATGATTTGGAACCATCCCTAGCAGAAGCTAGGGAAATTCATGTAATCCGGGTGAGGTAGAAGGCGAGGTAGAGCAGTGAAGAGAGGGTAAGTCAGGCAGGGACTCGAGTGAATTATCCCAAATGCAAGGCATGGAGGATACATTTCCAAGAACCAGTCCAGAGTAGAGTCTAATATACTCTGTAGAGTCCAGAGTAGAGTTAAAAACTCTGGGTGGAGACAGTTATCAATATTCAGAGACATCTAAGTCACTGGGAGATAAGTCAGGTACCAAGACTTGGAGCTGGCAGATCCTAGAAGGGGCTGGACTTGGGGTTATACTGGGTACCAGCATATACCAGGTGGAGATATACCAGGTGGAGAGGCTGGAAGCAGTAGGGCCAGATGATGGGTTGTGTCTCATTAGGGTAAAGGGAAATACAGCTGAGGACTCATGGAACATCCAGGGCTGTATCTATCCCAGGTGCCTTAGTATCTGAGGTTAAGGTTTCAAACCCCATTGGATCCTGGGGAAAGGTCTCTAGCATAGCAGCAGACCTACATAGAGCTGAGTCCACAGAGTCACCCATATTGTATGTTCTAAATTGAGAAAGTTTGAGTTCTCTAATGAGTAGAACTAGCAAGAAAGTGATTTTAAAAAACTTTAAAAGATGTTGTCTTTTCTACAGGTACAGCGGTTTTGGACTAATCATAGACACTATTTTATGACCTCTTTCAGCACAATACGACTGGGCAAAATCCCTGGTGAGCACTCACAATTTTCCAAGTGTTCATTCAGAACACCAGGCAGTTGGGTCATGGCTGCAGAACTATGCAAAAAACCGTGGTTGTTTGCACACCTTGTGCCCCCAGGCCTGTACCTGTAGGTCATTTCACTTGTCCATGGGTCACTCACTGATAGTCATAAAGGGAGCCCAGGGTTGGGCAAGCACAGCTCATGGCTGTGCCTCAATATCTCCTTCTCATCACCCTCATCGCCTCCAGAATCCTGACACTTTATTTTCATTTCAGCCCTCTCTTTCTTGTCCGTTGGTGTTGAAACTCCTGCAAGCTTTCCCGCTCAGTGTTGCAAACACCAAGGATTCTGGCCTCCTTGACCTCTGGCCCCACCCAAACCTGCACAGCCTGGAACCACACATAGCCTCCACCAGCCTGACCAGCACCCGGATCTGCACACTCCAGCCTGTAAACATTCATCCTTTGGTGGACACTGCAACAGCATATGTATTTCAGCCCTTCCAGTGGGGTCCCTCAAACCACTGCTGTCAGTGACCATGGGAAAAAACCTAAAGCTTCCAGGGAGCTTCCCATTCTAATGTGAAAGAAAATAGTGAACCTGGTGGAGGCACTAACCTGGGACTGCCCACCACATCCAGAATGTGCCAATCACATAAATCTTGCATTTTAAAATTTTCTTTTAAGGGTCATCCCTTCAGAACATACAAGCAGCTCATTGGAAGTTTGGAAATTTTCAGTCACCCACATTGATTGTGAAACAATTTAATCAATTGCTTTCCTCCCAATTAGTTATAAGGGGTAAATGTGAAATTTGATGGGATATGGGAAGGCAGCAAAATAACTATAGTAACTGAAGACTTTTGGAGGGGAAGGAAATCACTTAAAATAGTGCTGCAAGGGAGAAAGGAGAAAACTTAACAGTCGTAAAGACCTGGGTCAGAGTTCAGAGCACCAGGACACAGAAGAGAGGCGTAAAAACACTAGAGTTTCATTTAGCTGTTGTTACCTACATTTTACAAGGAACGAAGGTGGAATTCTTTTCTGTATTCCTCATGGTTCCCCTCCTATTAGCGTGATTTGTAAGCGCGCTTTCATTTTGTGGATGTACACATTCAAAATGGGGAACGTTTCCAACGATTCAAAGTTCAAAAGGCATGAAAGTTTCCTCTAGAAAGCAACGTCCAACTGACTGAGGGTCTTTTGGAGTTGAAGAACTTGTACACCAGCAAGAGCACATCCACTCCCACATATACTCACATTTTCCCCGAGACCAGTATTTTTAAGGAATGTGAAGTTCAATTGGCTTTTGAGTATATTTGGGGGCCTAACAACAGTTTAAAACATTTTCCTATGAGAGAAACTGTAATGAGACCCACAAATTCAACCTGAAGGTAAAATTTGAGACCCAAGTACATCCATGAGCTGGGGACTTTCTGTTTAGCTCTGTATTAAGCAGTGCTGAACAAGCAGAGATATGAAGAACAAGAAAGTAAAAAGTGAAAACAGTCTGTATACACCAGATTAGTGTTTGCTGTACTTTTCTTTTCTCTTCCCCAAAGCACTTTCAAATGGGCTTCTAAGAAGTCAACATTTATGGGGGGGCTAAGAGTCAATAAGAAATGATAGCTGGAAGAAACCCTCTTAGGCTATCAAAATTCTTCTTCTTTCTGTTAAATAGAAGTGAACTCCATGAAAGTGGTTCCAAAGCTGTGCACAGAAACCCTTTCTATTACCACCCCACTGTCCACAACGACTGCATCCAGAAAGGGACTCTGTGTATTCCATAGGGACTCTGTGTATTCCATAGGGACTCTGTGTATTCCATATTCTCATCCGAGAAATACCTTAGCAAGAGAAGGGGCCAAATGTATGTGTTTAACATCACTCGCTGATATCTTTTGGTGGGAAATTTGGTTTTGTTTGTTTCAACTTGACAAGGTGAAAAAGGATGAACGTGTAGGTGACCATTCCCAGACATTGTGTGTGCAAACAGGTCACCAGGCCTAGGTTGAGAGAGTCGCTTTTGGGGGGACATTTCAGAAACTTGCCATAATCCATCCCCTAACCACAAGTTTATTATGAAGTCTGCATAGGAACAGCTGTGAACATCCCTGAGATAATTAATATTCAGGTTTCTCACCTGAGAAAGATGCAGTGCAATAATAAAGGTGAACTAATTCAATTCCCCTTCAAATTTGTTTGAACCTCAGAGATCAACTCTTCCTTTCTTGACCAGAATTAACTGAAAAAATTCAGTTTTCACTGCAAAAAGGAAAATCAATACTGTAGGTAGATGGTTGTGCACTTATCCTACATTTCTTAAATGCAGGGTTGTCAGATATAAAAAATAGACACAGAGAGAGATAAAGAGGGAGAGAAAATAAATATAGGATGCTCAGTTAAATATGACTTTCAGATAATGTCATCATCATTGTTTTATTCTACACAATGCTTAAAAAACAGATTTACATACAGTAGTTTTTCCCAAAATTGTGTGCTAAACTGAACTAGCAACATTTCAACATATTCATATACTTATTAATTTAACAAATGTTAATTAAGCATTTTTCTAAATGCTTTACAAATCATCACTTATCTAACAGACAATTGGACCCATGAATATAAGAAAATCACAGATAATAGTTTCTTTTTAGAATTTTAAATCTCTGTGGTTTCTTTATTCATAGGGTCAACACAATCTCAATTTGGTTGCCATCAGTGTAAAGTTTTGTGTATTTTTTGATTGTGAAAGTATGAAAATACAGAGAAGTATAAATAGACAATGCAGTCACTCTAACACCTGTTAGCACTTTTCCTTAGACATATATTTTGAATAGCCATGAAATAATGAGCTCATTCGATCCAAATACCTCTCCAGGCCCAGCCATTCTCAATCCTGGAATCCTATCTTATTGTAGCTGATATACTTATCACTATTTGAAATTTTCTCATTTATTTAGTTTTCACTTGTGTTCTGTCTCTTGCTACTAGAAGTAAACCTCTCTATACATCTTTAATGCAGGCACATAGTAAGTGCTCCATAAATACATGTTAAGTAAATTAATATTCTCCCTCGATGTGCATAGGATCACTATAATCAATTTAGCGTGATTCCCTCAGGGCTATGCTTCTTTGGTATAGGCAGGTCCAAAATCAAAAATTACTGTACTCCAGACTTCTCAGGCTCAATGCTGAAAACAGAATTTTAGCTAAAATTTAGTAGTCACCATGTCCAAAAATTTTTGGTACAGGCTAAAGGAGCTTAAATATGTTGCCAAAGTGCTTTCAAAATGTCAGTGAGATCTTGTTCATTTCAGATTTTAATGGGTTAATCCTTTTCCCTCCTGAGATGATTATAGGCAGAAACTTGACAATTGCAAATTTTAAGTGAGAATATATTTAATAAGGTCAATAGAAAATGTCATTTTCATATGTCCTAAAAAGCCAAAGTTTTGCTTTTCCCCAAATGCTTATTTGACAGACTAGCGTTGTTAGGTATGAAAAATTCAATATGCACTAAGGGAAAATAGAAATGGGGCATCTGTTGAACAGTAATTGGTGTCTGAAAAGATTTCTTATCACGGCCCTAGGACATACTGAGACACAAAGAAGAGGGCCTGGTTTGACTTACGGATTTTTTCCATTAAATTACATCTCATTGCATACATTACCCCAACATGTCCATGAAGTAGATAATAAAGACACCATTATTGTTCCCATACTACAGGGTTGGAAACTAACAACTCAATAATATTTCAACATCTATTTCTTGCTTGGTTCTGTGCTAAGTAAAGCATGGCCAAGAAAGGAGCTCTGGATACAATTTGGAAGGCGACACGAAGATGCTTCAAGCAATTAGAAAAAAAGGGAGGTACTCATCTATGATGAATATCAGAGTTTGGGGAACTGAGAGGTGGGTAGGGCACTGGGGAGAAATGACATTTCCAAAGATGAAAGAGAAACAGGGAAGGAACAATAGCAAAGCCGGTTGCAATATCGCCTCCCATGGCTTGAGCGCTTCCTGTCCGCCAGCTCCCACTGTAAGGGCCTGGCGTGGACTCGTTCCACCCTCTC
This sequence comes from Hydrochoerus hydrochaeris, assembly GCA_004027455.1. Lineage (NCBI taxonomy): Eukaryota > Metazoa > Chordata > Mammalia > Rodentia > Hydrochaeridae > Hydrochoerus > Hydrochoerus hydrochaeris. Next base: position 83,251 of record PVLA01004419.1, read on the forward strand.
AACAGCTCTGCGCAGCTGGCCAATCCTATTATGACCCCTCCCCCTGAGGAAACTGCAGGATTAAAAAAAATAAGTCTCCATGTCATGCAGACAGTAGGAATAGGGAAACTCTTAGGGTAAATGGAATGAGCTACTTAATCATGAGGCCAGCCTAGAAATTAGAACTAGAGACCTTACCTCTGCTGGGGAGGAAGTTTCCCCTTACTTGTAGCGAGGACCCATTAGAATAGACTCATTCTGTACAATGTTAAGTCTTATGTTGGGGTCAGTCCTATCAGCCAGCAGTGTTAAGGTTTAGGACTCCTTTATAATTTTAACAGTGACTGAGAATCCAAAAGAGCTTTTATGCAAATGGATTATGGTTATCATATCTTTACCATAGAAGTGAAAACAAATTTTTAAGACATGAAGATACTAAATGGCCTTGATAAACTCATTTGATGTAAATATAAATAATACCTTCATGAAGAATATATTTTTATTGCATGAAGAATGTATATTTTCAAAATACAAAGAACTAGAGAGGAAAATGGCATTATTTTTATATATGTTACATACTTACACATCTAGCATAACACAGTGAAGATAGATTCTCATATTCATTCCTACGCTTGATCTGTTTTGATATGTTGTGGTGTCGGAAGAATATGAAGAAGTCTACTCTCACATAGATCTATCGTTGAAAAAGGAAGGCGTATTTTAATACCGGATAACTTGAGGACTATTTTAATAGCCTTTTCAGATAACTTGTGGACAATCCTTTTGATGATGCATCAAAACTTGCTCACCTGTAGTATTTCTCTCTTTTTGTTTGTCAAGGTTTTATTTATAGGCAAAAAACCATCAGTTTACAATGTACAGTGTGATGAAATTCACTACTGATCTGAAAGAGAACATTGGGTGCTAAGCCCTAAAAAACACCTTTTATGCTCACTTTGACCTCCTCACCTCTAGCTCTCAGCAACTAGCGATCTGCTTTCCTTATGGTGCTGTCTTCTCTAGAATTTCGTATAAATGAAACCCTTCATAGTTGCTTGTGCTTGCCTTCTTTTGTTTAGCAAAGTATTTTTGAGATTTACATATGTTGCATATGAGTATTCTGACCCCTTAATAGTGTTACGTAACGGTCCATTGGATCTTCTGCAATTCATGTTATCTCCAATTACTAGATCTTTCATTGTTTTCAATTTTTGGCTATTAACAATAATGTTGCTATCAACATTTATATGCACAGTTGTGTGTAGGTGTGTTTGAATTGCCCTAAGTAAATCGCTGTGGATGGATGTTATCACAAATACATGTTTAATGTTATAATGTGCTGATAAACTGTTTTCCAGAATGGTCGCACCGTTTAGCATTCCAGTTTGCAATGCATGAGAGTTCTCGTGTTACACATCCCTACCAATAGTTGGCACTGTCCTTCTACTTTATTGCCTCTAATGGCTACACATTTATTTCTCCTTGTAGATTTAATTTGTACTTTTTGTTTTGTAGGACTAGAGATTAAACCTGATGGCCTTCATAATGAATTACAGCCACACCTCTTTCTATTCTTTATCTTGAGGCAGGGTCTCACTAATTTGCTAAATTGCTTGGAGTGGGCTAAAAGGTGAAATCCTGCTATCTCAACCTCCCAGAGTGCTGAAATTATGGATGTATACCACTATACCCAGATTAATTAATTTTCACTTCTTATATGACTAGTGATGTTGACAAGTTTTTATATTCATTGAACATCTATTCAATATTTTGCCCATTTTCAAATTGGGTTATCTAATTACTGAGTTGTAAGCAGATTTTTTTTTTGCTTTTGGATATTCTAGATTCAAACCAAATGTTGTGTTTATGTTTCACAAGTTTTCTTGTAGTCTATGACTTTTTCTTCTGTTTTAATTATGTCTTTCAGAAGGTAAACGTTTTAAATCTTCATTAAAATAATTATGCCATTTTTTTCTATTTTGACTTAATTTTACCACATAGTATTAGGTGATGGTTAGAGTTCTTTTATTTCTTTATTTTTTCCATACAGATATCCAGTTGGTCCAGCACCAACTTATTGAAAAAACTTTCTTTTCACTGGTGAGTTACTTTGCTATCTTTGATCAAAGTCGATTGGTCACGTAACTGTAAGTCCACTTCTGGGTTATTCTTTTCCTCAATCTAGTTTTGCTTTAGTGTATCATTGTTTCAATTACTATAACTTTATGGTAAGCCACAAAATTATTTCAGCTTTTTTTCCAGATTCTCTTAGATAATTGAAGACCTTTAGTTTTCCATGTGTAAATTCCATACATTTTCAAATCAACTTATTAATTTCTTCCAAAAGGCCTATTGCAATTTTGGTTGCTATTGCATGGAGACATTGGATCAGCCTGGGAAGATTGCTTTCTTAATGCTATGCTAGTAATACTGAATCTTCTAACTAAGGAGTCAACAAACTACGATCCTCAGGTCAAAGCTAGACTTTCCTTATATGGCTCCCAGCTAAAAATGACTTTTACATTTTGGGTCAGTGATTAAAAACAAAGCAAAGAAGAAGCTTCCAGAAACCAATACAGTCCAAAAAGCCAACGATAATTTACTACTTGGTAGTAGTTGGCAAGCTTTATAGAAAAAGCTTGCCAACTTCTTGTACTAACCTGTGAATATGGCACAAGCCTCCATTTATTTACCACTTTAATTTCCTCTTCCAGTGTTCTGTAGTTTTAAATTCATGGGCACAACACACTTGTCAATAAATTCGTGCCTGGGATTTATTTTTGTGGACTACATTTCGTGGTGGTTGGAGGCATAGCTTTTTTTAAGCACTCAGATTACATGATAAAAATACAAAAGTATTATTTTAATAATGTAGAAGGACACACATAGACTAGAAGCAGGGAAAATGGGGAATCTGCAGTATTTAAAGTGAGAACTACTAAAGCAATAGGTTAGTTTAGTGGGAGGAAAAAAAAGTAAATTCAAAAAAAATTTCAAAGGAAGGAAAGGCAGGATTGGTAATGGATTGGATAAAAAGGATGAAAGAGAAGGAAGAGTCAAAGACAACTTGAAGGCTTCTAGCCTGTGATGTTAAATGGCTCGTCCATGGTGATTTTTATTTGGTGTATTTTTATCATCTGGATGCACAAATGGGATTTTCCCACATCTAGCTATTGTAGCTCCCTACATTCAGATTTACCACTGAAATTACCTTCTATCTCTTCACACCCTGTTAGTGAACAGGTAGTATTTTGATGGATGTTACATGATCAGAGAAATCCTGGGTCTTGGTGGCATGTGGAACATGGCACTCTGTAAATCCTTGCTTTAATTAATCTTTCCTCATTTGAAATCTTTTTGGTTCTGTGGTAATCTAATAGAACATCATTCTTAAACCTTGTTTGTTAAGAAGTCATTAGCTCTTTTAAGACATTTCTGTTATTTATGACATTTAAAATTGTCCTCCTTTTTTCCATCCCTTGGCTTTCTTTTGAAGTCACACTATTAAACCTCCTTAAAAATATTTATGTGTGTTTAGTTAACAAAAGCTCCTGTAAGTTGAATCCATGCTGGGAAAAGGTTCAGGTAAGCTCTCTCTATAAGCTTACAGACAATTGTGTAAATCTTCAGCCATTAAAGAGAAAGGAGAAAAAAGCCACCCTCATTACACTGCTGTCATTTGCTCTTCATCTCCTGTCCTCTTTAGCAGCATTAAGATGGGATGTAAATTTGCCAGTTAATGCTGTTAGAAAATGGATGGTTCAAGAAGGGCAGGAATTAGAGATCAGCATTAGGTGCAGATAAGCCCCTTTGCCTCTGCAGTGGCAGCTGCTTAACATTCATGGGAAAATCATCATCAAACAGCGTTATCACAGCTCTGTTGATGGCGGAGGAACTTCATCACTATGATAATTTTTTTTATAGCTGTGAGCCAAAAAGCTCCCTTTTATTTCTGCTGTCTCGAGCTGTGATAGAAGCTTGTTTGTATGGGTAGGACACAGCAAACCCTGGGCTCCTCGGCCCGGTTTGATTTCTTTTTCCCTCCCCTCTGCTCTCCCCTCATGCATGTTGCACTGAACATTCCCACTGATAAAAACATATACATAAATATAAAAATGGAAGTCCTCCAACAATCCTTCAAAGCAGAACAGATATTTTTATGATCAGTAATTCAAAGTTTGACAAGTGATGCCATTCTGTAATGAAACTGTCATCCATTTTATTGTGAGCAAAATGCTAACTTGATAAATGGAACGTGGAAGGATGGGGGCAGGCCAAAGGCGGGGGAAATAATGCCTGACGCCAATTACCTGGAAAGCAACTATTCACAGTCGTCAAAGTATCCCTCAATAGCATATTTCTGCCCAATAGGCTAAGTCATCCAAGCTCCTTGCCTATAATCATGTCTTTCTAAGCCAAGCAGAGTAAACCCGAGACCAGGTCTGCTGCAGTCCCTTTTGACTCTATTCAATTTTAATGTTTTCAATGTTTGGGGACAACATTGGTCATGTTAGTCTAAATTTACCAAATCTGCTTGAGAACATACAATCTTTGCACATGATATTTCCCTGACATGTTTAGACATCTTCAAGTATATTGGAGATAAAAATTGCAGTTACTGCTTGCAGCATACATAGGCAAAGACATGTGGTATTCTTCTGGGGTAGATAAGGAACCTATTCAAAGAAAATTTAAATGTATTAAGGTGCTCAGGCTTATGCCTCTTTGCAGCTTTGACCTCATTTCTGGAGGCTTAACTGCTCTAAGTGACTTTTCCCTGCTTTTGGGATGCAGCTAGAAAGGCGTGGTGCTCAAAAGCAGTTTTATATCCCTACTGAAAAGGACTATCATTTCAATAGTTGGGATTTGAATTCAGGATTGACTTAACTACTTCAGTAATGTACTTTCCACCCTGGCCCATTCTGTTTCTTTCCCCAAGAGCCAGAGCGGACTCCCAGTCCTGCCATGATGGGCTGAATTATGCTTGGAGTTTGGAGATAAGGACTTTTGTCGACAAGGCTCAGCTTAGGTGACCAAACTCATTTCCCAGAAGACTAGAGTTTGAATCCAGTTAGGATCCTGGAGGTGAAAGGGTAGTGCCTTATCATTTAAGTATAGCTATTTAAACATAAGTTTAAAAGAGATACTGCCGGATGGAGGGACAGTGTTGTTCCTGGAAGGATAATCTTGAGGACAGCAGGCTGGCTGTTCCCTGAAGATCAGATAACCCTCTCCCTCCCCAAATAGCTTTGGTCACCTCTGACTTCTCAAGATCAAGAGCCAAGGATGCTTCCTCATTCCAAGATTTTCTGTTTCATGCTTGTTTAAAAAAAAAATAAGTCTAAGAAGGTATTTAATTTTCCCAAACACACTACTTGAACTGACTATAGGTTTAGTCTTAACTCTGCAAGTTTTTCTTTGTTGGTGAAAAAAAATCACAGGGCCCCTCTGTAAGGGAGTATTGGGTATGGTTGGTATTCATTCTTCTCAAGGACCCCTGATACATACAAGCCAGACATGGGGATAACTTTCTGAAGCCTCCTCCATGACCAACCAGGAAGTTCCCTTTCCCTACCTAAGTGACCACATCCAGAGGAATTCCTGCACTTTTCCTCTCTCTGCTAATGAAAAGTCCAGGGTACTTACCTTCTTTCTTTCCTTGCTTACTACCTGTCTCTCTACTATAATGTAAACTCTCTGAAGGCAACATTTGCATCTGTCTTATATTCTTCTCTTTTTCCTTTGTTTTCTTTTTATTTTTCTCCCGTATCTCCAACGATGTGTTGGGACTGAGGCCTCAAAGAGTGTCGTGGAATTATGTGCTCATGGCATTAACCTTGATTGATAACTTAAGCAATCCCAAGGAGAGCAGGGCCATTTCAAGACCAGTAGTGACCCAAAAAGCCCTTTCGTTTTCCAGGTATGTGTAGGAAGTGTAGAAATATGTTCGACTCTGAGGTTGGACAAAAGAAGCAGTTTCAGGGAAAAATGTGCTTTACATTTTGCATTTCTCCTGGAGTAGAACAGAGGGAGAGAGGACTTCATGGGTGGGGGGGGGTTCTTTTCATCAACAATTACAGGAAATAGTATTTATAGCCAATGGCTTTTTCTAACTCTTTCTTTCTTTGGAAACATAGATCAGTGGTTCTCCATCTTAGTTAAAAAGACTATAATGATAAACTATGAGTATTAAGTGACCTGTATTAAAGCAGATGAAGACAAAACTGCTCTAGAGGATACCAAGTGGGGGCCTGGCCTTAAAAAGCCCAACCAGAAGTCCATTTCCAACAAGGGACATCGTCAACCTACAAAGGCATGAACCCACATGAGGTAGAACTGGCTGCATCAAGCAACCACAAAAATCACACATTCTCTGACTTAGTTCATTTTACACTCACAACTATAAGAAATGGCTTTGAGTTCACAAGAACAAAAGACAACTATGATAATTTTCTTTGGCTCTCTTGACAAGCGATTAGCAATTTTCTAGGTCTTTTTAGTCTCCTTAAATCCATGCGTCTATCTCATTATCTTGAACTAGCTTCATTTTTTTCTTGGAAATAAAAAAAATTAATTAAACTTTTAGTAACTAGACCCTATTACAAAGTTATCTTGTATTCACAATATGTAGGTTATGACTTATTGTCAATTAACACATTTTTTTCACCTAATTTTGGCTTTGGAGTTAAGGATAATCTGGCAAAAATTTCATAACTTTACTAGACGTATCTGTGTGTGTTCACACATATGCATGTCATCCTATGTACCCACATTCTCATGCATTTGACAGATGCACAGCATAGGTTGGTTTTACTGCAAAACTAAATTTAAGTAATTTTTTTTTTTTTTTCTGTTCTGGGGATTGAAACCAGAGCCTCAAACAAGTTAAGCAAGTGCTCTACCACTGAGTTTGTAACCCCAGCCTTAAATCTTTTTATATTTTTGGGTACCTCGTGAATACCAGGCCTTCCTCTGAAAGGTATAAAGGGAGCTCATTACCTTCGAGTTTATGTCAAATAAAAATTAAGCATGATGAGCTAGTCGTTTTCATCAACACTGTCTTTTGTTACATTCATATGTGATCCTCGTGTGATTGTAGTAAGATCAGAATCTGAAGATACTTCAGAACACAAAAACCACCTCTGTCTCTGGGACTTGGGGAAAGATTTCATTTGATGGAGCAGTTACTGGCAAGGAATGGTTGGTAATATTATGCACTGAAACCTGCCTCCCAGATTGCAATTTTCCCTGGCCTGTTTCTTCACTTAGTTTCTTCACCAGCCATTCTTTAGGAAGAGCATTACAATTCAGGAACCAGGAATTTGTGCTTGGGTCTTGACCATAGCAACTTGAACCAATTATTGGTTTAGTTAGTCAAGCTAAGAGGTTATAAACAAAACAAAAGAGCTAACTGACTGCCCCCCACCAAAGACAGTTGCAATGCGTCCCCCTCAGTCTGTGTGTTGAAAACTTAATCCCCTATGCAATGTGTTGAAAGGTGGGTCCTTTAAAAGATGACTTGAGTCCTAAAGGCCCTGCCCTAATGTATAGATCTACACTGTCATTGAGAGAGTAGAGTGGTTATCTCTGGAGTAATTTCCTGATAAAAATGAGTACAGCCCCTTTCCTCTTGCTTTCCCTTTTACCCTCTGGAGCTCTGCCACAGGATGATCCAGCAAGAAAGCTCTCTCCCAAAGCCTGCACTTTGGTATTGGACTTCTCAGCCTCTACACGAAAAGAAATAAATTTCTTTACTTCATGAAGTATCCAGTCGGTGGCATTCCTTCATAGCAACACAAAACAGACAACGATAGTGCCAAAGCACTGGGATCATTAGTAATTCATTTTATCAGAAGGGATAGGAGTGTTCTGGCCCATTTACCTCCACTGACCCAGCACATACCTACACGCAATGGATCAGAGGACTGATGGCAGCAACTGGAGGCCATGGCATAGTGAGAAGTCAGACGAGACCCATGCAGAGCCAGTCCTTGGACTCTAAGACCAAGCCCACTGGCTGGGAACCCTGGGGGCCACACAACCACCCTGAGAGGTGCCCCAGTTCTGCTGCATTGCTATACTGCCCAGAGCCACACCTGCCACCACCAAAGCAGGTAAGAGGTGCCCTCTCAAAGTCTGCCCTTTACACTGGGTCTCATTATAAGAGCCCAGCCAGGCCCTGAAAAAGCATCCGAATGTATCTGTCACCTCTAACAATTCTCAGAGCAGATTCTCCATTTCCTTTGTTATGTTATGAATATTCTACAGCTTCTCCAGTTTTACTAAGAAGCCTTTCCCTTGGTTTCTCTTTGTTCTTCTCATCTAATCTCTTAATGGAAGTTGCTAATTAAATTCCTATAGCCACTTTTTTAACAGTGTTTTGAATAGTGAGGTCTGGCAACTGCAGAAAGTGTATATTCTTATCAACACGCCTGTGGCCTGGAGGAGCGAAGGCCTCGCTGACAGATGGCTGCCGAGAGAGGCCCAGCAGGCCTCACATCTGCAGCACCTGTCAGCAGGAGTGGGGTGCAGTGCAGGCTGGAGAGGAGGCCTACTCTCCAGTTCAGCAAATAGAACCAAGGTTGCAAGAAGACTCTGTGAGTCTCGAGCAGAAGTCAGAACATGGAAGCCAAGAATTCTGGCCATGCACTGCTTTGTAAGCATGTTAGGAACAGTTTGATGCTATCTTGTTAACAGCTATGTGTACCTTTACATCTAAGTGGTGTCAACCTCTAAAGGAAACTTTAAAAACAGCTGAGGGTCTGACACGTATGCCAACGCATCTTTTGATAGGACATAAGTCATCAAATTGACTTCCACTAAATGTCCCTGTTGCTGTCTGTTTTCGAGGCCTTTAAGAACAAGGAGACATGGCCTTGTTATTGAACTTATATTGAAATTAAAGATGCAAATATTTTCCCTCAAACCAATTCCACTTTTACACCCTTAGAGGCAGTTCTCTACACAATATCTTGCAGCTAGTTATTCATGTTAATGAAAGCATGATCCAAAAACACAAGAATTAGTATAAAATCAGTTCCTTTAAGAGAACATTTGTCTTGATCAAATGTTGGTTGCTGCCAAAAGCAAAATTTCGCCTCTCAATAAATATCTTTTCCTACTCACAGTTGTTGAGTGCTAATGGTAGACCCCACATAGAGTAGTTGTCACAACCCAGCTCAAGAGAATGGGCTAAGCCCACAGGTCTACTTTCCTCCTGCTCCAAAGCCCTTGAACCGTCATAAGGAATGTGTGCTTTATGTGTTCATAACACTTCTGGAAAACATAAGAGATTGACCAGAGACTGGAGGAATTTCGGAAAGATACAAAGATGCAAATCTGTAGAAAAAAATAAAACCATAGTTTAGCAAACCTACAGCTCACAATAAGAGGAAAATGCACCTAAGATAGAAGCAATTCTGAGAAAGCTGCAGATGCAGAGGCGAAGGACAGAGGGAGGAAATCATCAGAGTGGTTACAAAGTTAGCTCAGCAGTTATATCTGTCCAAAAGAAATACTTCACGTTTGTACATTGGCACATACAAATAAATGTCTGGCTCATCATAGTGAAACAACCTGATTGGTCAATCCAGCAGTGAGTGAGGCCCTATGAAATTATATAGGTCACTATGCATTGAGATGAAAAGATCTCCAAGATATAATATCAAAGGAGAAAAAAAGCAAAGTGTAAAAAAATATAAAGTTAATGACTAGATAGATAGATGGATGGATGGATGAAATGTACATACACATGTTTGTGGATATAAAGATTACAGATCTAGAAAGAGACAAACTGCTCTTAGACTTTCCCTGTTGGGATGTTGAGTAATGATACAGTTAAGGTGAGGGGATATTCATTTTTATGGTCATGTATATGGAATTCCTGAGGCTGTATTAATATGAACATGCATGGGTGTAATCACAGGTACACAAGGCATAAGAGAGATGAAAGCACACGCTGCTTGTTCTCCAAGGAGCTTGTGTGGGAGTTAATGTCAGGTTGGAAAAATATCAATTGGCTATTTAGTGACACAGATGATCTGATGGGACAATGTCAAGGTGGCTTAACACCCTTCCAGATATGAATAATAGCCCAGTGTAGAGTACAAGGGCTTCCTCGAAGCAGGGAAAACTAAGCTGAGCTCTGAAAAGGGCAGAGCATTGCTCAGATGTACAAGAAAGCCAGTATGAACAGAGTGAGCCAGTCAGCAAATCTGAGGTGTTTACTTTGTAGAGAGCATCAAAGAGGAGCCCGGGGTGGTCACGAAGGTCCTGGAAAGCCCTGTGGAGGCTGTCACCCCTCTCCTGGGCATGTCATTTGGGAGGTGGTGTATCAGTGCTCCAGACCTGGCATGAGAGCTGTGCAGTACACTTATCCAGCAAGGTTGTCTCTCAGTCTCTCTCCTTTCAGGAAGGCACTGAAAGTGGAGAATCGCAGGATGATTGGAAGAGGCTGACGACCTCTTGGAAAGCTGGGTCACCTGCTGCAAGCTTCCCTCATGGTCTGACTTTCAGCCACCCTCACACCATCTCCATTGATCTCCTACCACCACCACCACCTGCCCAGAAGTCCTCAGCAGGCGGCCAAGGAGATTCAGGTGAGGACAATGGAGCAAGTATCCCTTCCTTTGTCCTTTTCCTCTGCCTTCTGTGAAATTAGTTGATGACTCCACCATAATCTCTGCCCAGAAAACTTCACCTCCTAAAACCTTCCTGAAATTTCACAGGTGGACCTCAAGTAGCACAGACTTGAATTCTGGTGTGTGGAGTCCTATGCTACTATAAAGCAGGTGAAATACACAGTGAAGCCAGGAGAGGTGGGCTGCCTGTTTCCAGTGTAGCAACTCATACACATTCAAAATCACAGCAGCTCTCAAAGATGGTCCCATTCCATGTTTTCCCAAGCAGATATTGGCATCTATGGAGAAGAACTGTGGCTGGCACTCTATTTGACAGCCTCATGCAGCATGAAGAAAACCTGTGCCTCTGGTCCTTGGGGAGTAAAAGAGGGGCAGCTGCAATAACACTGTATTATTCCTTGGCCACCATAAGCAATTGCCACAAACTGGGGGGCTTAAAATAACAGAAATTTGTTCTCTCATAGTTATGGAGCTTAGAGGTCTGAAACTGAGTTACCGGCAAGTTACACTCCTTCCAGAGGCTCTGTGGGGTAATTCTTTCTTCTATCTTCCAACTGCTGGTGGCTTCGGGCATTCCTTGGCTTGTGGCCACATCACTCCAATCTCTGCCTCTGTCTTCACTTTGCCTTCCACTGTGTCCGAGTCTTGTTTTTCAATCATTTACTAGGACATTGTTATTGAATTTAGGGTCCACTCACATAATTCAGGATAAACGTATTTGAGATTCTTAAGTTAATTTTATCTCCAAAGATCCTTTTCCCAAGTGAGGTCACATTCATTAGTTCCAAAGGTTAGGATGTAGGCAGATTTTTGGGAGGGACACTATTGAATCCTCAGTAGATACTCGTCAGCTTCGTTGGTTTTCCCACAGCCTTTCTTTGGTGTTAATTTTCTCTACCAAGTCCAAAGTGTGTCTTAGACTACACACTTGGATTACCATCTACTGGGGAGAAGACAAACAGATGCAATAAAATGATACAGCTTTTGAGATGAGATTGAATAACCTTGCTATTGTGAAGGGAAAACTGTCCAGAAAAGTCTGGTTAATGGCCCAAAGTCACAGTTTATAAACAAAGCTAGGACTCGAATCCAGGGGTTCATTCTATCACGCCATGTTCTGAAGATGTAAGATTCTAAGTACTGATGTTTCACTTCAGTTCCAGGTTGGATACTGGGCAGATGACAATGACATTAAGGAGGAAATATTAGAAATTTCTATTTGTCTCATTTTGAAACTTCTTTTTCAATATCAGGACCTCAGGAATTTCACTCTCATTGGGCAGAATATAAGCAAGGTTGCTCAGACTAAATGTTTTCTTACTTAGATCTTACCCTGTCCCAATAAATGAATCTGTCTCTTTATTTCAGAAATTTTGGGTGTACTAAATTGTGCTTTGTTCCAATTAGAAAAAAACTACCTCAAATGCTATGAAAACAAATCATGAACTTGAAGAAGTGTTATCACGGCTTTTAGTTCAGGCTGGTAAACTAAGGAGTTGGATAGCACACTTCAAAGACTGAGCAGTGTTTTTCTTGGGACCTGGATTAGGAAAGAATGGAGCTGGGCGGGGGGAGTGTCGGGAGCGGTCTCTGGACTCACTTACAAGGTCTGCTTGATAGGAACTGGCTGCCTGTGAATATCTGTTATGTAACGCACACCCCAAGCAGTTGTAAAGTCATTCAGACAATAGTCAAACTTGGGAAGTTCCCAACTCATGAATATTGCAGATAGCCCATTTTCTTCACCTCCAGTTGAATCTGATACTTTTGAATAGGCAGCGAGGTGTCTGAGACTTTATCTGAGCCACAGCCGCTAAGCTGAAAGGAGACGTGAATGGATGGGGGAGTCATTCAAAACATGCTTCCATTTGGTTTCAGAAACACTCTCTTTGTTTTGATGTGCTCAGAACATCATCTATTTGAAGTCTGGCTCCACTAGAGTTTTTATCTCCAAAGCAAGAAAAGTATGGTAATCTTAACTAAATAAGCCACCACAACAAAATGTATTTAAAAAAAAAAAACTTTCCAAGAGATTTGCACATTTCAAACATGGGCAATGCCTATATAAAAACCTGCATGCGTGACTCGAAGCTCTAGTCCCTCTTTTTCTTTGTTCTTTATGAAAATATTCACATTGACCCAACAAATTAACATATATTATCACAAATGTGTCATTCTCAAGTTTCCTGAGTGAGCCTTATCACTCGCCATTCTTTTTTTTTTCTTTTTTTTCCTCTCTCTTTTTTTTTGTCCATGACTGTCTTTTTGAAAACAAAACAACATTATTCACACCAATAAGTGTAACGGGCACAATGGGAGAAAGCACTGGAGGCGACTTCTTTGTTCTTATCGGAGTGACCTCTCGCTTCAGCTCTTTTCTTTCTTCGCCTCTCTGGAGTCACATCTCTGAGAAGGCACTGTGGAACCCTATGTTTTATTAGTGTACCCCACACCCTTCTGTCCTCTCACTCTCTTTGTACTCCAGGGGAATTCAGCATCCCAGGCAAAATCTAACTCCTGCCTTTATCCTGCATTTGACAACAGTATATTTTGTCTAAAGAGAAATGCTCAATTCTTCTCACTATCTTAATTCATAGGTGGCTTAAATGGCTTGGAGAAAAAGGCTGAGTAGATGGCTTCCTGATAACTCTAATAAGAAATAAACTACTTAAAGTTCCATTTGGAGCCAGATCCCCTATGGAGAATTTGACCAGCCCCAAATGAATACTCATTAGTAAGATGAGAGATTATTGAATTTGTATATGTTCCCACACCTGGGAGTAAATTTTTATATGAGAAACACTTGGATATACACACATTAGGGGTATCTTGAAGGATGAATTTATAGCTCAGCCCACTGTAAATTCTAATTCAGTTCAAGAAGAGTTCCCTAAAAGATTCCTCTTGTGTACAAATTTAGAATTCAGAGCCAACATAGTGGAGAAAAACATTTCAGAATTTTCTGTCCACCACCAGTGGGATATTAACAGTATTGCCTTTTATATTCACCATTTACAGCAACTCATTGCTAAAATGTCTTCTGATTTAAAAGGAAACTCCTAGGTTAGATACGGTACTGGAACAGAAACAGATTAGTTTTCTGACATTTACAATAGATTTCCTGATGTTATCTGGGGGGTAAATACAATTTACATATGTGAGTAAATGCTTACGGAATAGGATAATGACATGAAATAGGTTTAGCTTTGTCAATTTATAATATAAATTTATAGATTTGACAAGTATAAAGAAAATTACTCATCTTTGCTCACCATTTATTTATTTTTTTACAAAGTTTCAGTAGTTTATTCATTAAGTCAATATACCAAGCCCTGGAGTTCGTTCAAGCCCAAACCATGTTTTAATCATGATTGCCACAGACATATCAGTAACCAAAATGCTATTTTACCAACGACTAGCAGAAGTCTATTTGTTCCAAATCAACAGAACAGAAACAGACTTTGGTGTACCCTGGATTTTTACCTTTGTTTTAGTTGTAAGAAACCTCATCTCTTTCTCCAGCCCATTGGCAATGTGTACAGGGCTCTCACCCCTGTCTCTGCTTATTCATTTCTTCCTCAGAAATTCAAGGCATCACTGTCCATTTTAGCTGGGATGCTCTGGTCCCATTTCCATCTTTGTCATGAGCTGGCTTTTAAGTGTACACAAACTCCTGAAAGAGAGGGCAGATGGATCACCTCTCCGTTATGCCAGCCACCTTGGATCAACATGTACTACTGTTGCCTAAAACTACAAAGGTTGGTTCATGCCTGGATACTGGTTAAGCCTCTGGGGACTCAATTCCAAACTCTACCAGGTACCAACAGCCAGAATATCTGTAAAATTACTCTGAAAATATTAAATCTTCACAGCTTGGAGATTAAGAGTGTCTCCCTCAGTGTAGCTATTTTCTAGTATAGTACAAACTGATCAAATTGACTTGGCACTTGTGAAAGCATCAACACCCTGACATTTTCCCCCTAAACCATGTAGGAAACCACCATGGGGATGTATGTGCATAGAACACTATAGACTGTGCCCAGGTCAGAGGCAAACATGGAGCCCTTTCTAAGAAGGAGTTTTGGTATCCACCTCCTTCTAAATGAGGCTTTGGGGAAAACAAGAAGGAAAACAGCAACACACTTTGATTAAGCTCACAAAGAGGCTACAGTGCTCTACGCTATCTTAAGAAAAACAAAAGCCCAAAGCACAGTCACAGCCTCTCCATCAAGTAGACAGACATTAAAGTACATTAGCACTATCATTTGTATGTCTGTAAATATCAATAAAGTATGTGATTTGGCTTCGCTTTCACACAAAGAAGAAGGACTATCCTTTTCAGGAAATTTCACAGAGATACTCACCAACAAAAGTGCAGTAACTTAATCTTTGGAAAGCTCAATAATGCCAAGTTCAAAATTGCAGGTTTTAAACTAATGTACCTGATAAGTGATGATGGCAGAACTAAAGTGACCCATTATTAGGGAATCTGATATTCCCAGTTCTGGTTATCTGTAACAGAGAAGAGTCTCCCTAAAACAGCAGTGATGGGTTCACATCTACATTCACTGCTGAAGTCAAAAAGAGGCATTCTTTGTGGACTTTATCTGCTTTCAAATGTCTGCTTCCACAAGGAGTGATTTCACACTCCCAAGGCAGCTATGCAAATGATTCCAATATCTTTCCCTGATAGGTGCTATTTGGTTCGGACGTAGTGGATACCGTCCTGTGGACTGGACTGGCCCAGCTTTCTTGTCTTTCTTGTCTAACAGGACTTAGAGACCCTGAACCAAATTAGCCTCTGCTTGTGCTACTTCTAGACTGTGAAGAGCCGAAAGATTGAAGTAGGTGGCATGGGGAGGTGGCAGTCAGTTGAATTTTTTTCACTTTCTATGTTTCAACTTCTAACTGCTCTCTAGCACAAGCTGCCTCTTGCAAGGTATCACGATGCTAATAAAGAGGATTTGTAGAGCTTTCCTCTTTCAAATTTAGTCACACAGAGACACTTACCATTGTTAGTGGTTTGAAACACCTATCTTTTTGTCCCCTCTGAGTGGCACATAATATTTCCAGAGCTGAAATTAGCATGGTCCACAAGTCCTTATCCAGTAACACATTAAGAGTTAACAGGAAAAAGCCAAAACTTACTCAAGGTCATCTGATTGTCCCACCCACTACTTAAGGCGACATTAAGATCAACTCTGGAAATATATATTTGTATTGTACAGTTCTACATGTTCCAATTCAGGAGGAAATAATCTCCCCTCATCAACTGTATTTTTTAAGCTAGTATCTGAACTTAAATTGAAAGCATCTCAGTGGGACCTGGTGGGTAGGTTAGGTAACCAAGCAGGACTGGTACTTCTTTTCTCCACAACCTTGACTGCCTTTTGCCTAGAAACACACATTTCCATAAATGGTAGTGTTAACACACTTGAATTTTCATATTGTAACCTATAAGTCCAACAGAACTAAGCTAATAATTATCATCTTTGGCAAATATAGCCAGGGTAAGAGTTCCAGTCCCTGTAGGAATGTGTTATCCATCTTGACACTGCTGTGACAAAATAACTGGGAGAGTTAAGTTAGAGGAGAGGTTTATTTTGGCTCACGATTTCAGAGATTTTGATCCATGGTCTCCTGGTTCTAAGTAAGTAAAAAATTTCATAGTGGAAAGGTATATATTGAAGGAAAGCTGCTGACCTCAAGACAGCCAGGAAGTGGAGAGAGAAGGAAAGAACCAGAAAGGAAATGGCCAGCAACCATGTGTAACCCCCAAGTTTATATCCCCACAACTTATCCCTTTAACTAGGCCACTACTCCTGTTTCCATCCAATAATCCATCAAATTATAATCCTATCAATGGATTGATTTACTAATGAAGTTAGAGCCCTCATGACCCAACCAACCTTCCAAAATTCCTTCCTTGAACCTCTGAGATTTGGGGGAACATTTTAGATCTCAAGCACAATAAGAGGTGACAGCAGCCCACTCAGAGGAGATGGGGTGCGTTCAGGGTGGTATGGCCATAGACAGCAGCCCACTCATTACAACGTTCTTTGTTTTTTTATCGATGTTCCAACCTGGGATAGTTCTCAAAAGATGTCACAAGATGAATAGGAAGCCTCAAAATGAAGACACATCTTCAAAAACAGACATTCTAATAAAAATGTTAAAAATCACCTATGATCTTACAATTCCTTCATTTCAGAAATCAGGCCTCTGATGCAGTAATTCTCCAAGATTCAGCAAGTACTTCTATTTATAATGACCATCCAAGAAGTGAATATTGTTTTTTATTAAATTTTGGCTAACTTTAGAATGAAAGAAAGTAAACAAATATTGTCAAATTAATCAATCTTATTAAAATAAACTACACTGGCCCCAGAGTGAGAACCATAAGCGTTTCCTGAGTTCTGTACCATGTTGGAACTTGAGACGCTGGGAAAATAAGCAGCCAGCTCACCGCTCTGGTGAGTGGCTGTGAGCCTTCTGGCATGTGGGCTAAGAATCAAACATCCTTCCCCCCCCCCAATAGCAAGTGGGAGCCAGAGATCTGAGTATCTCTTGAGAGGATCAACATATGCAAAATAGCAAATATGGGTGATTTCCTTCTACCATCTCTTACAAGGCAAATATCTTTATCACTGTTTTGCTCTGTTCTGACTAATGGTATTGCTGTATTCAATATTCTGTTCTGATAAGTTCGATATTTCCTTCCATTTTGCTGTACCTGATTGAAAGAACAACTATTGTGAAGAAAATGAGATATACTATTGTATGTATTACTGTTATCCTGGTTACTTGCTGTGAAGTTTTGTACCAATTTCACTATACTGTCTCAATTGGCTTTGTTCTGTCTTGTTCTGCTGTATTTTATTACCTTCAAAATAATAATAATAATTTTTAAAAAGAGAGATAACAAAGTAACAAAATACCTCCCAAATCTCCCAACTCCCCCAAAGGTGATCCATGGGGAATGGATGAGGAGAAACACAAAAACAAAGCAACAGAATTACACAAGTTGATTAAAAAGTAAATAACAACAATAAAACAGATTAGTAAGGTACTGAGCAAGCTGAAACATGATATAACTAAACAGATAATGGACTTAAAAAGCAAAAGGAGGAAAAGAAAGTGCTCTAAAGGATATAACTGCATGTATGTTTAAGTATATAGGATTGATAACCATGTTGCTGAGTTTTCATTTGTTGAACAGAACTGTTGCAACCTCAGTTTGAATGTCCACTTTGTATGCTTTAATTTTGTAACTTGAACTATATCTGAGAAGACAATATGTAATTTATCAACTAGTGATTTCTTATTGTTTATTTTTTTTGAAGTTCTGTACTGTTTCTACCCTTTGTTCTGTTTTGCTTTTTTTCTCTTTAAATAAAATTTAAAAAATAAAATAAAATACACCAACTTCTAAAATTATTCTGAATAAAATTTCCCTAATTTCAGGAATTTGTGACACTGCCAAGTTAATACTGAACCCACTGATTAGCGTTCCATAATCCTATAGTTGAAAAAAAAAAGTGTGAGATTGAGCTGAACACGTTTCCATTATTCAGCTATCCCTGGAGGATCTGGCCTTTTAAATAAGTATGAGAGTTCAGCTTATTATTGTCAACTGCTTTGTGCCATAAAAATAGAGCAGAGGCTGAAAAACCAAGCTTAAATACTAGAGATGAGATAGTGTGGAGACTGTGAGCAAAATTGGATACCACCAGGTAGCATAGGTCCTATCTAGATCCCAGATCTTCCAGAATGTTCATCCAACAGAACAGCAGGATGATTCCAGTCTGGGGACCAAATTTTGAGATTCACTGTTGGAGAATGGCATGAAGTTTGGATACTGATTGTTTGGTATCCCAGTTAACTTGATTACGTTGATGTAAACTCAAATAGTTGTGTCCATAAACATCTCTTTTGTGCCCTCAGAAATATAGACTGGCCTGACTGATCAGAATAATCAAATACTTAATGGGTGACCATTTTATTTTGTACCACCTTTTATGGAATCATAAAACTTACTATATGTCTTGGTTACTTTTTTCTTGTTGTTGAAACAAAATATATGACACCCAACAAGAAGGAAGGAACTGTTTATTTCTTACAGTTGTTTTTTTTTTTTTTTGGAGGTTTCAGTCCATGCTCAACTGGTTCCATGGAAGGGTGGCAGGGCTGAGTGGAACTGATCACAGCAGATGCAAGCAGCAACCACAAACAGAGCAAAAGAGAAAAACTGCCTTCCTCCCGCCATTACACTGTATACTGGCTCCACCCCTGGTGGGGGGTGTAGCTCTCACACCTCCAATCCAAGCACTAGACAATGAACCAATCATAAATGCTAGATTTGTCCATGTCCATGATTGCATGAGGCTTGGGGGGAGGGCACTGACATAAACCGTAATACCCTATGACTACAAAGAGCATTTAAACATTATAATATGTCCATGCAGTAGCTAAGCCATTAGAACTTGAGTTCATTTAAAGCTGTATCTTTCCCAGCTATATGACCTTGGGTGATTTAGTTATTTAGTTATTTAGTTATTTAGTAGCTCTCAAGCTCAGTTCTTAGGTCTATGAAATGGAGTTCATAATAAAAATCTCTAGAGGATTGTCATGATGATTATTAATATAAAATTACCATTTTATGTACCTAAAACAGTTGGAACATAATGTTATTACTTATCTCAAAAGAGCCAATCCAGTATAAATCTAATAACTATAAATAACGATAGATAATTCAGAGAATACCTTGTTTTCTGTAAAGATGCTACTCCTCAATATGTAATATTACACTATTCCTTAACATGTTGATTAATAAGACTTTGAAGATTAACTCAACTTTCTCATTAGCAAAAGCCTTCAGTAACTCTATACTTTATATGAAATAATATGTCTCCAAATAATCTTTCTTTACTGAGGTATAGTTTCACCCTGCTGCAGTCATCACTTACATCAGCTTGTCATTGTAGTCATAGAGGGTGGTGGGAAGTGTATCAAGTGAGTTGGTTCTGCAGGCTATGACTCAGATTTTACAAAATACATCATTAGCATTACAAATCTGATTTTTTGTGGTGTCTGCCTCATCACCCAAAAGTATACAGCACAGAAAAAAAATACTAGTAAATAAGTGATTTAGTTACTTAGGGCTTAGTAAATTCATAATGTAGTGAAATTTATGGGGTTCTGGGGGAGAATGAAAGATACAGTTCAACTAGGAAATGTAGGTTGCTCACAGAACAGATGTTTACACTGATCATGCAGGAAGTGGTATGTTGATATAATTCTTCCTCCAAATTCACCATGTCACTACGCTTCAAAGACTAATCCTGACCAACTCTCTCATGTACTTCTCCATGCAGAGTTTCAGGTGCCACTTGTCTCATCATAGTTGGGATTATTGGGTCCCCATTATACATGAACCAGAAGTCAAGGCAGCAAGCCCTAGCTCCCTATCTGCACTGTGGAGGCTGCTGAACAAAAAGCCTGTCTTTAAAAAATGTCTCAGCAATCGGCCTCTTGACACTTGGGTCCATCTGATCCCCTGTTGCAAGGGCAGACCTTTGTACTGAAAGCATCCCAGGGTTTTACCCAGAAGATGCCAGTAACATCCTCCTCTACAAGCTGAAATAACCAAAATTGTTTCTGAACATTGCCAGACATCCCCTGGAGGGCAAGACTGACCTCATCTCATTTGGTTTAGAGCTACTCCCCGAAAAGCCAGTCCTGGATTAGAATTCTAACAGGACGTTTTCTTCCTGTTGTTCCCTCTGATGTTAATCAAAGTGAAAATAACCAACAGCTCCCCTGGGAGATTGGCCCTTGCTCTCTTCCTACTAATTCTTTTGATTAGGCAAGCAAAGCAGAGATATTTCTTCATTCCAACACCATCTTATGAAATACACAGCTTATGTCAGATATGAACATATTCATGGAGGAGATTGTAGATCTAGTCACTCAGGCTACAGACACGTTCAATAGTGTTTGACAACGGGTTTTGGAAGGATTTCATTTCTACCAAGGATAATTTAAACAAAACTCATTGAAATAGATGTTCAGAGAATGTCTCTGTGCATTCCTTGAATTCCTTGATTCACTGGAAATCAACAAGAAAAATCTTACCAAAAACCTGAATGTGAAATACTGGATAAATTACTTTTTATGTTGAGGCTAATGGAAATTTTTAAAAGCTCTATATGAGGACTGGGGATTTAGCTCAGCAGCATAAGCACCTGCCTTGCAAGCATGCAGTCATGAGTTTGATCCCTGGTACCAAAAAAATAAAAAATAAAAATAAAATTTTAAAAAGCCCTATATGGGTAGCATATTTAAGAATCTTTTTTCTTTCACGCCCTCACGCTTGCCAGGTAGGCACTTACGCCACTCAGCTGATCCCCTGCTCTTGGGCAGCATATTTAAAGTGACTCAGTTTCCATATTCCAATTATAAATTTTCATTGAAATCTGGTGATCTAAGAAACAGAGCTAGCTGTGCATACCTTTAAAATCTCTTTGGTGTGTGTGTGTGTGTGTGTGTGTGTGTGTGTGACAATAAAATTCTTAATATGGGCTTTTTATGATTTTCACATTATTCTACTATAAAACAAAAAGAATTATGAACTATATATTCATGCCTGACACAGGTACCATGTAGGATACCAAAGAAGCACGACAGTGGCTCCTGCCCTTAAAGTCTCACACACTACACAGGCGGATAACGCTGACTCCTACAAAGGAATGAGAGTGTGCCTGTGAGCCAGAGTGATATGAGCTCAGTGTCTAATGTAGAGCTCAAGGCGTTCAAAAAGCAGCCTGCAAGAAGCCAGAGTCCTGAGAAAAGGTTCCATGAAGGGCACTAATCTGAGCACAGGGACATGGGCAATGCTTTCTTCCGCAGAAAGCCTGAGCTCAGAGGTAGAGACGGGGCAGGGCAGCTGGACAGACCTCAACTTATTTGTGATCATGACCAAGGGGGTGTCTATAAATAACCAAATGCTTCAGAATGGTAAGGGTACTAGAATATTGCCCTGTTCTGGTTAATTATCATTTCTGTGTAATAGTAAAATCAAAAGAGAATCTAGAAACTAAAAATATTGCCTAGAAATTCTAGAGGCTAAATCTAGCCTAGAGACTGAAAATATTTCAGACCTAAGTGTTGCAGGAAAAGGGCCTTCCTAAGCTTAAGAAGATACGTGTCTTCCTGTGCCTTTGGTAGGCCATAGCCATTTGGTTTGGTGGTAGGATCTGGGTTTGCTTTACATTCATCCAAGGTCAACCAAGTAACTACCAGGCCCATGGCTATTCTAGGAACTGGAGATGCAGAGGCAAATCCAACAGGTAAAGCCTCTGTTCTCATGGACCTTCTTTTTCTATGGTGCATGAACTGATGAGCAGTGAAGAATTAGAAAGGAATTTCAGAAAATGAGAAAAACTGACTAGAGTACTGCACTACAGCAAGAGGCTGCCTTGTGGCCTATTGAAAACTCCAGCCTACTGACAGTGTTATGCGGCTTATAAGCTAAGAAAAGTTTTTAGTCTCAACTGCAATCTAGTGAGATGTTATCCTCCCAGGAAAGAATTCCTTTCTTCTCATTAATAGACCTACGTCACAAAAATTGCATTCTGTTCTGTTCTATTTTTAATTTCATCGAAGAATTGTGCACATTTATTGCCCCCACCATCCTCTATGTGCCTATGTATATAATATCATGGCTTTTGCCTTTGACCTACTGAGTGTCCCTTGCCAATGACTGTGTGAGTGACACATCACAATGGCAAGCAGGAAAGGGCACTCGGAGGTGGCAACATCAAAGCTGAGATCTGAGTGGCCACAGGGAGTCCTGGGTTCTCAACCGCCTCTGGCCAGAATTCTGTGACCCTAGAAGCTCTCTTTCTTTGTTTGTAAATGTCTCAGTCATCCACATCATCTTCCCTCCCTAAACCATTACAGTCCTGCTTCTCTGTGACTGTAAATTCAGTTCTGTCTCTCCATTGATTAAACATGAACGTTATTCATCATTATGTGTCTCCCAATACCCAACTATCCTACCTCAAGAGTACAGAGAAGAATTAGGCCAGCAAAAGAGACATCTGTAAGCTTTCACTTTTGTACGCATCATACTGTTTGACAAGACTCACAAAAATGTCATAAATATGAGTTCCACAATTATCTTCCAATACTTCAGCAAGACTTTGAGGAAGCATGTGGAAGTTTACCAGAGCACAAAGGCAAATGCCTTGCAATTTTCAAAACACTACTGAAAAGCAGCCCAACTTGCTCTGAATTATTGTGGCCGTTCAAAGTCTATACAAAGTAATATGCAAGGAGACAAAGCTATTTTACCAAGCAGACAGATATTCCAAATTACTGGTTCTTAACAAGCATGGTAATACATCAGTCAAAAGCAATAAATTTAAACTTAATGAAATCTCAATTTGCCTACAGTGCATTTCACTTTGACATTTTCTATATTGCCACGGTGCTTTGATAAAGTTTTTTAAAATGCAAAGAAAGTGTCTGTAAGGCTAAAGACCAGACTTGGTACCATTGTGGCCGAGGCAGCATTACAGTACTTAAGTTTCATCGCTCCATGCCCCGTGGCAGGCACAGCCCCAGCACTAACACAGGTTCAGTTTTCATTATCATCCTATGATTATGCATTTTACTGCATTTAACTGATAATACAACTACCAGCTCACCTTAAAAGAATTAGCTTGGAGGTTTCATTGCTTTCCAAATGGAATTCATTTGACAAACAAATGACAATTAGCCTGCTCTCCCTGTTCTGCGTCAGGATGCTTTTTGATTGAACCTAGACCAATTTACAATTTTTAAATGAGTTTAGACATTTACATTTAAAATGTCTAGAGGAAATTAGCCCTGGGACATCCAACAGCCAAAATGCTTTTTGAAGTTGATTATTATTTGATCTAGTACCCTCTACCTGTACATTTTGTTCCGACTTCAAAGTTTGGGAATGTAAATGCCACCTCACCTCAAAGCACAGGGAGAAACTTAAAAGCGGTTTTGCTCATTATGTTATGCAAAGGAGCCCATATTTTAATATTCGTTTAATATGGTTAGTTAGCTTTAATGACACCAGTGTGACAGTGTCATAGTTTTGGAATCTGAAAGCACTGATTGAAGTTTCTGGCCACTGCTTCTATTTTTCTGCACACACACAAAAAATCATGTCCTTTGAAGGACACATCAGCCCCTGGCTGCATCCATTTTGGTGTCGGTTAAACAGGACAACTTTCAGATGAAGAGTTCACCTCTCCCAGAGAGGACAGCGCAAATCACAATACAAAGGGCCACAGAGGCACTTGACTGTCAGACCTTGGTGCTGTGTATCTTGGAAGAGTAGACCCTTCACTCCTGGGTGCCGAGGGAGATGCTGGTAATTTCATTATAAATAGGTAATGCTAACTCGGCCATGGCAACTAGTATTGCTCTGAAATCAAGTCTACCGGTTTTTAGCCAGGAGCTTATATTATTTATATATTATTGCTATTATTGCAGTTATATTGTCAAAATGAGTAAACGACAGTCTTTTGCTCAGACCAGGTTTCTCAACTGCAAAAATAAAATGTAGTACGGGGAAGGCCAAAATATGCTACTGTACCATTTCCCTCTTCTGAAGTCCTGTAAATCAACATTGTGCACAGCTCAGGGCAGAGAACTCTATGGAAGAAAGAGCGGATGACAGGGCAGCCCAGTGGGCCAGTCTGTATCTGTATGGAGTTATTTAACATGGCTTTCACGGACCAGCCTTGAGAACTCACCAGAATATTTTGAATTCCTAGTTTTGTCTCATACTATGGGACACACATCCCATGTTTCCAAAATACTGTTGAGTTCAAAGGAATCCCTATGTGATAATACTACATAACCCCAGCATAGTGTGAATGGTTTTGAAGACAGCTTTCTGTGAAGATAACAGATGCTAAATTCAGTGGTCCAAACCCTCATTAATCTTTACCAGAGTGTCACGAGGCAAAGACAACAGCAAGCTACAAATGGAAAAATGTGAACGTGTACACCAGTGTAAGCATGCGTGGTAAAGAGGGCTCAACACTGGACTCCCCAGGTCAATCTCAACAACACGTCATGTGAAAATAAAATTATTTAGATGTTTTTTCTAGGATAACTTCAGTTTATTGCTGAAGAAATTAAATTTCCTCCAGGGCCCTTTGCAAGGAAGCTGATTTCATGTGGGCCCCCTCCCCTCCCCCACTCTCAGTTTCCTTGATGAAAATGGATTCAAGGTCCCTGCCAAAGCGTTCTTGGAGGAAACTCTGTTTTGGTTCCAAATTCCACACACAAACACCAAATTTTCTCCCATAGGTAATGTCTACACTATGCTAGAGACATGCCAAACCTTTCTATCGCGGGCTTTTCATCCTCTGTTTTTCTTCCTTTACAAACAGAAATTCTTATTCTTGTCCTAACGTAATGACCTGGCAACAACCCTCTCACACTGCATCCTCCCCCTGTGGCTTTGAAGTCGCCAGTTGCCTGGGAGCCGAGGCAGCACCACAGTGGGAACCTGGGAGATTTTTGTTACTTCGTGCGCCCTCTGCTGGATGGAGCGACGGCTGCCTGTAAGGCAGCCCAGAGAGAACCAGCAGCTACCCCTTAAGAAGGAATTGTTTTCCCCTAAACCATGGGGAAGAATCTTGGTGTTTTAAGAAATTATCTGTTTTTTCCTGCCAAGGTTCCTTGGAAATGCACTTTTCTCTGTCTCTAATACAGTGGTCTACCAGTTTATTCTGCTTCTCCATCTTCAAGCCTAGCTATTTTCTTTTAACATGGAGATAATTTGTCAGGTGAAAGCCACGAACAAAGCTCTCTCTGATATTCACATATAGCATGGGACTGCTCTGAGTGTATCCTGAAGGCCATGGAACCAGGCTGCCTGGGAGCAAATCGTGCTCTGACACATTAACTGGGCAACCTTGAATAAGTTAAGTAACCTTTCTAAGTACTTGCCTCTCATGGTCTATAAGGAGTTAACCTATCTATACACATCATTTAGATGATGGTCAGCCCAAAGGAGCATTTCACAAGTGTTGCATGGTATAAGAATGGCACAGTGTAAGAATCTTAAGTTAAATGCTTATGGTCCAAAAGAAAGGAGTTCAGATATTTCCACCTTTTGTTTTAAGGGTTGTTAACATTTACTTAAAAAGGACAAGGGTTACAGCTTCTAAACTGAGAAAGGACACACCTTGAAGAAAAGAGTTAGAACTTTCAACAAAACCTTGTTTGGAAATCTTATTTGCAAGGTATTGTCATTACCTTATGCATCCGGCAGCAAGATTTTGAATACTTTTCATGTGATGATAGTTAAGCAAAGGGGCTAGGAATCTGCAGAAATTAGTGGTTCATTCTTTGCAGGACTCTTGTAAAGGAAGGTTAATAGTTGAAAGGCTTTTATATACTAAGCACACATTAAGGGGTAGACCATCTATCCTTCCACTTACGCAAGGAGCATGTAATGTGCACACCCTCCTGTGTGCCTACAGACCCTGGGTAGGCAGAGAGAATGCTGATATTAATAAGACAGACATGATCACTACAGTATGTGGAGTTTGAAGACCATTTGGAAACACAGAAAGTAAACAAATAATTAAGGATGAATAATGGACTAAAAGCAGAAGAGCCAAAATCAGTGGAGTATTAAAATCCCCCCCTGCAGGTTCCACTTTCTGGTTTCACATGAGTCTTTTGTATGATGAGATCTCTGTCCTGGAAAATGTCATATAGTTCTCATAAATGATAATGTCCTCATTATCCAGGGTAGGGTGACTTTGAATTTTCCCATGAAAAGAAACAATTGGAAAAGACATATTTGCCCCACCCCCCCACACACATCTCACCACATATATATGGGTTTGCAACACCAATTCAGTAATTCACCAGACAAAGCATTACATTCTTACGCCCAAAGTTTCATCTATGAAATCGAATTATACTCTCAGTGCTCAGTAAAACTCCACACTGCTACAGTGACAGCGTACGCTTGAGGGGTTCTCAGAACTGAAGTGGTCTGGAAGGCGAGCGCAGGTGCTAACTCAAACACTCTGAAGGGTTCTGAAGAGTGACAGGATATTGCAGATCTTTCCAAAGATACTTTTTCTCTACTAAGCAGTGGCGCATCTGTAGGTATAAGATAGAGATGGGCACAGTGTGCACAGGATCCAATGAATCCTCCCTCTTATCAAATTTCCCAAATAACCGAAGTGATATGAGTGAAATAATTGCATAAGGGTCATCAGGCTAAGATAAGTCATATCTGTATGAAACGTCTAGTTAAATTATTATTAGAATCTATGGGACATTGGGTTATATTTTTCTTTAATGAATTTCCATGGAAGGAAACAACTTGAAGTCAACGTTTTGGGTCACAAAACAAGCCCACAGCGATGACCTCATTCTCATCAGTATGTGTGAAAACCCTATTTTTAATAATCTGCCTTCTATACTTACTGATTTTCCTCAGTCCTTTAATCTCCTTTCTCAATAACTAATCATTTTCAGGTCAAAGTTATAAAATACAGAGTCAAGTAAAAATGATACACATGTGAGAGTATTATCACGAAATATCTAAACAATTGAATTAAATGATTCAGATGATTTCCTAATAGTCTACATATATATATATTTTATATGCATATATATCCTCAGATAAATAGCTAAATGAAAAATGTTTGACCTAATAATTGGGGTATGGAGACAAAAATGAGAAAGGTGATTCAAACTGAAAGAAAATGCATTTCACAGCCTTATTCTTCCAGAAAAATTCTGAGTTTATAGACAGGAAAACTTGTTAACCTACTACTGACCAAGACCCTAGGATATATGGGTTATTTGACAGCTTTAATTTAGCATAATTTAATGAGGAGAAAAATGCAAGTTGTTATTAAGTTAACACATTTCCCACTTTGATAAATGTTCTGTTAAGTTTCCCCAGAAGAGGTTTTAATTGGATCCAGAAGGAGACATTTATTTTTGTATATATTTTTGTATAGGTATACTCTGTATACATATGTATTGTGTGCACACAAGTGTATATTTGCATTTAATACATATTCATAGTCCTAGATTACATTCATGAACACATACACATTTTCCCCTAGAAAACAAATTACCTGTGTATCAAATGGACCTGTGGGAAATGACTCCAGACTATTATCATTGTGGCAAATGTTGTAAAACAAGCAAACTCCATTTAAACCAGAAACAAACCTCCCTTCTTCACCTTTAAAAGTCACAAGCTGAACAATCTTAGAGCCTAGAATCTCACAAGGAAGGCTGATTACTAAGGTAACTTGACATTTTCAGTAAATATTAAACCTCTTGAAATGTATTAATATTTGAATTACATTGAAAGCTTTTTAATGATCCATTGTAGTAAGTTTGCTGATTGGTGTTTTCCCTGGAAGGGGCTCGGTTTCTTCATATATTACATTTAGTAATGGTGCAATCAAGATTAGTAGAGTCATGGTTTGGTAGGACTAATGCTTAAACACAGATAAAGAACCATTCCATTCAGCCGGGAAAGCTCCGCCGTGAAAGTCACTATTCATGGGTCTTGGAGCCCTCTCCTTCTCCATGTGGCTGCAGGTCCTCTCTCAAGGCAGAGTGTAAGTGAGACCTGGCATCTCTCACTTGACAAGTGCTTTTTCATGTGAAATACATGAACTCCTTTTCCCCCTAGACTAAGTTGTTTCAGATCATTGTCTCTTCCGTAGCACAGGAAGAGAAGCTAATCTATAAAACAATGAGACTTCACTCTGGATGCCAAAATCTGCAATTACATTGTACGGAGGGGCCTCATGAATAATTCCTGGGGTTTGATCTGACATTAATCTGGATAGTTAATACAGAGCTGGGGCACTGCCAGAATAAAGCTGACTGATATCTTTATAAGAGGGCACTTTCAAGGTGAGGATACAACCTCTCTGAGTTATACTCTTGATACATGCTGAGCACTGAGCTATCATCTTTATGTCTTGTGTTTCCTCCATAGATCTAGATGACTAGGTATTGGCAAGAAGGTACCATTTGGAAAGAAGTCACTCCAATTAGGCAAGACAGGTCCAGGAATTTAATTGTCACTTACACATTGGTTACTTTCAAATGGTTTTGTTGTAAGAAAATCCCCTAGAGAACCATAACTGCATATCTGTTGCTATTTCTGGCCAGGGTGAACTAAAACACCGGTTTGCTCTTGACACCGGTTTCTTGGTAGAAGCGAGTGTAAGGTGGGTGGTTTCAAAAAATCTCCTTTAGAATTTATTGACAGGACACTTTTGATACCTCCTGTTAAGCCAGAAGTATGATGAATATATGATCTTTTCTTAGTTAAAACACTCCATTGATTCAATTGTATATATGTAGGCTGCATCTGTCTTATGTTCAAAATTGTGATAGAAACTGAGAAATTCTTAAGACTAAAAACCAACCACTAATAGCAACCTGTTTTTGCCGCTGGGATCTTCCCATCCGGTTTGAGAATACTGAGTAGAACGGATAGCATTCAGAGCAAGGAGACATGAGTGGAATGGGATCTGGAAAGGAAGCATCTTGCAGACCATGAAGTTTAGGTTGAGTTTTGAAGAATGGCAGGAGTTTGGGTTGGCGAAGAGGATTCATTTGCATGTTTTATTGTTAGAAAATATGATAATCAATCAAAAAGAATAAATGCAACACTAGTTTTCCTGTGCAAGATCAAAAATTAAACCCAGGTGTGAAATTATTCACAGCAGGTACGATACAGGTACCAACCAATCAGAGCAGAGACAACTCTCATCAATGATTAACACAAACATAACGGTGCAGAACAGTGAAGCACTGGCCTGGAGATGTTTTTGTTTCTGTATGCTCTCTCATGAATGTCCTCCTCTAGAATATCACTGTACCTGCCCCAGGTGAAATATGCCTGAAATTCATGCCTGAGTATGGCTGTTTTTTGCCATTTGTTCAGTGGCTGAATGCTTATAAAACTGTACAGAATGATCTCAAATTGACCTGACCAGAGCTGAAAATACATCTGAGGATGTGAAAGTAGATGAGATGGGCAAAATAACGGCAGTATTTCATTGTGCAGATTAGAAATTTGAACAATTTCCTATGGACAGCAGAGAGTCTATTAGGGAAAATAGAACTGAGATACAGCAACAAAAAACAGATCATCAATGTCATTCCCATGATCAGTGTTACTTTCATAACCTTGATGAACGTTTCCTCAGTGCCAGGCACTAGAACTTGGTGTTTTCTGTGCATTACATCAGTCAGGCTTCCTAACAACCCTGCGAGGTGCATCCTGTTATTATCTCCTCTATACAAATGGACAAAATGAAGCTTAAAGATCCCCGGTAACCACTTCGAGGTCACATAATTACTAACCACTACCCTGAGTGCACACACGAACACACTTCGGTCAAAGTGGTTTTCCTAGCAAAATTACATAACACTTTACCAGGGAAAATTGCCCATAATTCCAGCATGATGCCACTCATAATTTCTTCATACTTTCTTTTGAGTTGTTACTTATAATTTATATAGATGTACCATAGCTATTAAATAATTTTGTGACGTGCTGTTTTTTTACTTAATGTCATCAAGTAAAACTTTCCTTTATTGCTGTATAATATTTGTAATTATAACCTAAAGTGGTTGTTGTCTAGTTTGTTTTCCTCTTTGACTTATATTTTGCTACTACAAATGATACCTCCATAAACATGTTCCCCCACATATCGTACTTTACTTCCTAATTATCCCTTTCACATTGATTCCCAAGAATGATTATACTGTGTCAGAGAGCGCAAACCTTCATAGATCCCACATTATACTACCAAGATGTTTCATTAACTTCTGCTAATTCCAACAATCAGTGTTTACCAGTAACACTAGAAACCTCATGATCAGCAGTTAATAGGTGCCATAAGTGGTAGGTAGTTTAATTTTTACTTAACATAAGTAAATGAACTTTTCATTTGAATTTCTATTAGTAGCTAATTTAAGCATTTGAGAACAAATTATATTTATTTCTCCATACTTAGATGGTCTCGGGGATTCTTTTGTCTATTTATCTATTAAAATCAACAGTATCCTTAATAAGTTGATAAGGACCTTTATGTGTTACACAGAATATTCTGTAGTTTTGTCATTTATATACAATTTTTCTGTTTTACTTTCATTTTTCCTATCTTCTCTGTAGAATTACAGTATTTTGAAGTTTGTAGTACTTCACAATTCTTTCATGTGCTTCCATATTTACAAAGTGTTCATTCTTCAAAATATTTTACTTTTGGCCATTTTCTATTGATTTAATCTTTTTAGCTTAATCTTTTTCTGACATGGAGATTATTTTTGGCATATAGAAGAGAAGAAGTAATTTTCTTCACTATCAACATTTACTAAATAATTCTTCATTTGTATGTTGCTTATGATGCTTTATTAGATATTACACTTTTCTACTTAATTCATGGGCTTTCTTTCTATTCCAGTCAACTATTTTATTTGTTAGTGTTCTAGTCTTGTCTTTTTAACTATTGTTATTGAATAATATAGTTTTGTATTTGACAGGATTGGCTGGGTTTTTTCTTAAGAAATATTTGTGTCACATTCATTTACTTTTGCAAATGAAGTCATGAACTGTTCTTATTTTTTCCAAAATAAACTTCTGAAGTTTCAAGTGAGGGTGTTTTAACTTACATGTGGTCTTAAAACAAAGCGACAATATTTTGTGTCATCTATTCTAACCTTCTGTATTTCCCAGTAAAGATTTCTTTACAGAAAGTATATTTTTGTTCTATTTTTAAGATTTTTATACAGGTATTCCTCAACTTACAATGGGGCTATCTCCCAATAAACCCACCATAATTTAAAAGCATCCTAAGTGAAAAGCCTAGCACCTAACCTACCCAGGACCCTAGCTGAGCCACACAGCATACTCTTGGGTGTCCCTTTTGTCCCCTTTTGATCTCAGAGCAGACTTGGAGCTGCAGCTTGATGCTGAAAAAAAAATAGAGCATCCTACCACATGGCTAGCCCAGGAAAAGGTCAATATTCAAAACCTGAAGTCTGATTTCTATTGAATGAACTTTTGCATATTATAAAGTTAAAAGCTTGTTAGTCAAACTCTCATAAGTCAGAAACCACTATCACTGATTTTGATAGTTCGACTTCTAACAGGAGCAATTACGGAATATCTACATTTGTTGTTTTAATTATCTAGTTAATTCATTAATTAACACATCATTTGAAACACATTCCTTTGGAGTTCTGCTATGTACAGGCCATACTCTAAGTGTTCAGGGTAGTCATAATTGTCCACGAGCACAATAATTACTGCTGTTCTTGACTTGTCTTTTGTTATCATGGTGTGTTGGCTCTTAGGAAATCCATAAATGAGGTCATTGGTTCTAAAAATCATGAAAGTAATCTAACCTCTGAGGCTCACGAGACCTTAGTCTCCAATTCATAAATGAAACAATCACTTAATACTTAACAAAAGCAAGTGAGTCTCCTTACCTACTTTGTGACTATTTGACATACATGGGGGTTACTTTATGATTGGAAATTTCATTTTTCTTTGGTCTACAGGCTAAAGTATTACCTCTGTAGATGGGATCAGTTATTGTAGAATTTTTGATAATCATTCTTAATGCTCTATTTGACTATATTACTCACTAAAGTCTTTGAGTCATTTTTTTTCATGGCAAAGTCTGTTATCATTTTGGGATTCACTCATTATCTTTCCAGTCATTTCTTCACTTATTTAAACTAAAATTCTGAAATCTTTCTACTCTCTTCTTTATTTTTCTCAATTTAATTTTTGTAAATTTTATGAGTAGCTCCAACTCCACTGATCAGCAAACAATCCCTTCCTTCATATGAATTGTTTACTTCCTTCTCACTAGCTATTGATTTATAGTTGCAGCATCTTCCAGCGTTTCATGGATTATAAATGTTCTGAAACAGCTACTCTGAAAATGCCTTTGAGTTTCAATTCATTCCATGAGCTCACTCTGGTCAACTGCGGTTACTCCTGTGACATCATCTTCACACTGGGGTCACTCCAATCTATATTTTCAGCCTTCTGATTCTGCTATCCCTGGCGTGTTCCCCCAGTTTCCTCCAACCTGCTGCTGCTGCTGCTTCTTCTTCTTTCTTCTTCTTCTTCTTCTTCTTCTTCTTCTTCTTCTTCTTCTTCTTCTTCTTCTTCTTCTTCTTCCTCTTCTTCTTCTTCTTCTTCTTCTTCTTCTTCTTCTTCTTCTTCTATCCCTAGTGCAGTTCTCTCAGCAGAAACATCAATATCCCCTTTCCCTTCACACCCTCCAGTGCTCATCTGCCTTCCGCCTGCATGTTAAATATCTGCCCCACTGATTCCTTCTACCCCCATTGACAATACCCTCATTCAAGTTACCAGCATTCCTCGTCTGTACAACTACACCAGTGTTCCTACTCACCCTCTTCCGCCAGCCCTCACTCAGCCTTGAGCCTCTCTCCTCCTACTGCAAAATGCAAAACTATTTACCACTGTCTTCACTGACACATTCTGGCAGTGCCTCAGTGCTCTAGGGATAAATAGTCATTGCCTGATTCGGCCTTTCTTCCCACCGCTCCACCTTCCTCTCTATCCCTGGATAATTCCCTCCCGTTCTCCAGGACTCTGTAGCTCCAGCTTCACCTGGAAGCCTTCCTTCCGTGTGTCCTGCATGAACCGTGACTCAGCCACCCTTGTGAGTGAAAGCAATTTTTCTCTTTGAAATGTCTTTCTAACTTTGATCATGTGAGTGGGGAAGAATAAAACTCCTCTCCAATCTGGTCTCCCTTGTAAGCATCCTCAATTTGTTAACTTGTAAACTAGCAATATCTCTTTTCTCTTCATGAGGCTATATTTTGATGTTAATCTCCATCCATATCACATCAACCTATGAGCCTTCTCAATGTCCTGTCTCATGCATATACATACTCTCTTCAGGAATTTCTGTTACTCACCTTGAATCTATCCTTGATCTTCTAATTACACAAATACTTTTGCTATCTATTCAGCATATATAATTTAAGGTGGGTTTTTTTTCTGGTTTTGGTTTTTTTGTGTGTGTGCTTTGTTTTGCTTTGGTTTAGTTTTGGTTTGTTTTTTTGAGACAGGGTCTCACTATGCTGTTCAGGCTGCCCTTCAGCTAACTTTGTAGCCCAGGCTGGTCTCAAAGTCTCAAAAATCCTCCTGCCTCAGCCTCCAAAATGGGGGGGGGTAAGTTTATCTTAAAAGTATTTTATAGATCAAAGTTTAGTACTGTAATTCTGATTTTTTTACCTGATCACTTCCAATGATCAGGTAATGTTGTTTTCCTTTTTATTGTTTTTGGATTCCTTCCTTTCCTCCTTTTTCTTCCTTCTTTCTCTTTCTTCTACCTTCATTCCCTCTTTTTTCTTTCTTTTTCTTCCTCCCTCCCATATCAGAAAACATATTTAATAACTGTGCATCTTCAGTTATCTGTTTGAATATAAATTCCAACCATGCTTAGAAATATTCTGGGCCCTTTGATGGCTTATTTCAGATGGCATCTTTTTGTCAGGTCTCACACCTTTTTTTTAAAAGGTACTTTTAATTCTGTTTATTTCTGCACTATAAAATTCACCCTTCAGATAATCATTGCTGAAACTTCTGAAAGTAGTCCATATTCCAGATAATGTCAAATATTTACTGGGGAATTTAAAAAGAGGAAGTTCTTGTTATTCCTGGGGGATCAGGATTTGAATTGGCTGCCTCTACAGGAGGCTTTTTGAAGGAAGAGTCAGGAGCTAACAAGCAGCCTGGCTATGGAGGTGTGACTGATGCAAGGGCTGGGCTGGGAAGCTTTGAAGTGGACTGCAGAAAACCAAGCTTATGCTAGGATAACGGTGAGAACGAGATGTTCACAGGAAAAACCTGGTCATGAGCTCCGTACTCAACTCACCGACTTCACCCAAGCCACATGGTCTCCAGCATGTACTTTATCAGTGGACTATTTTGTCATTTAACATTGTACAAATTCAAAGTGCAAACAGTTATCACTTTGGGGGGCAATAACAACCATCAGTATTGTTTCCAAACAATCTTGATGTAAGAAGAGCAGAGTTCCCTACGGGAAATCAGTAAGAGCTGCCTTTTCATCCGTTTCCTCTGTCACCTAAGTAGCACAGCTCAGCACAATCTGATCAGGCCTTTAGCTGCAGGAATCTGAGGCCGTCAAATTTTCTAGCCCGTTGGATCTGTTGTGAACTCAGAGCTCACCCTTTATCCCTATGTAATTGTTAAAAAGTAAACTACAGCAATAAAGTTAATTCTTCCTTTCACACTGCCTCAACATTACTATCATCGTTATTAGAGGACTGGGTCTCTTGAGATGTGTTCTGAAACCATCTTGCCGAGGAGTTAAAGGCCTGCCTGCACTGAAGAGTGATGCAAATGTAAATTTCAATAATCTTACAAGTGAAGTAGATGTATTTCACCAGGGCCAGACTAATTTAACAGCTACATTTCCATTGCTGTGTGTGCTCTTAAGTAAAAACAGACCCATGGAACAGGCAAGGAAGCAGAAGCAAATCTCTAAGTGCATAGGGTACACAGAGGCACTGGCCAGTGAAAAGACTGGAGCAGGGACCCTGAAAGGTATCTGATGACACACAGCAGATGAGAGAAGTCTTTACATGCTGCAAGTATTAATATAAGTATCATGCCGTTTAGGAATCTTACAGCAATATATCAGGTTGTTTGAGGTGACTGGCAGGAAATGGCATAAGATATTCAACTTTAGATGGAGTTGGGAATTATGCATACACTATTCTTGCCTGACTCTACCAATTCAACAAGTGACCATAAATTCCAAAGCTGTGACCTCTAATTGTTGCTCAGCAACTTTCCCCTGCCCCAGCCCTTAAAAAGCCACATAATCCTCTCGCTTCCTCCATTTTTTAAAAGCCTTGCTTTAAAAAGCACATCAAAGTCTCACTCTATAAATATTTTGAGACCCTTCATCGTGCTGTGGATGCAAAGGCAGGCAAGCACGAAGGGCTCTGTGCCTGCCCTTTGGGAATTTCCAGAGTAGGTGTCAAAATGGTTCCATGAATCAACAAGACAGATGATGGACCCACAAGAAATTGTATAAAACCCAACCAATGGGAAAGACGGACATTGAATAGGACACAGAAAGAATAACCGCATGAGAGGAGCAACACTTGACCCCCTGGCAGTTGAGAAGGGCCCCTTCCCTCTCTGGTCCCATGATGCTCGTCTATTTTGTCTTGTTCATTTTTTCCCTGCAGTAGCTGGCAAATTATTTGTTCTTTAAATAAATGGGCAAACTACATTTTGTCATCGAAGTGGAAAGAAAGCTACTATCTTCATGGACAGAGGAGAAACTGACTCTGTGCCCCTGTACCAATAAGAGCCATCTGTGAGGACAATCCCTGCTGGAGAAGGTTTTAATGGGCACAGATGGAGAAATTTTCTGGGGGAGCAGCACTCAGAAGAGAGCTTACATTTCAAATTTTTTTGTTATTTATCTGAAATTCAATTGTAACCTGAAATCTTGTATTTCTGTTCACTAATCAGGCAACCCTACCATAACTGGACAGAAATAAGAGTGGACAAGACTGGTGCATGGGATGGTGAAAGTTAAAGCCCACAAGTCTGTACAAATCAGCAATTTCATTCCAACACATTATTATGATTTGGTGGTCAGGAAGCCTCTCGAAAGGTAAGAATGGATTTAGTGAATAAGATTATGAGACGACCCCACATGTTGTTGGGTTTTTCTCCTTCCCATGGCTTTCACAACTGCGTCAAGTGTTGCCTGAAGGTATCAATATACCACATGCGGTTTGATGCATGACCCGGTCTCCCCCACACCAACTCTATCTTCCAGATACTTGGGGGTAGGAAAACACGTTCTTTTTCTTTCTTGTGAGAAACAAAGCAGTGAGTGAATATTTTACATGGTGAGTGATGGGTGTTCTTTGGGGACATTTGTTGAAAAATTCTTACTTAACACATATGACATAGGAGTTTGTTTTGCTTATATAACAAGATATTTGTGCATAAACTATGGGCGTGTGTTTAGCCACTTAGCAATGTCAAGAGCACACACCTGAAATGCTCAGTGACTCCTTCATGGTTACAAGAGGGCTGCTGCAACATTAGCCACCGTATTCCTTTCCAAGGCAAGCGAGCAAAGGGCAGGGC
Source organism: Hydrochoerus hydrochaeris (assembly GCA_004027455.1). Taxonomy (NCBI): domain Eukaryota; kingdom Metazoa; phylum Chordata; class Mammalia; order Rodentia; family Hydrochaeridae; genus Hydrochoerus; species Hydrochoerus hydrochaeris. The sequence continues at coordinate 120,124 of PVLA01004419.1, forward strand.
CATTCAGCGGCCTCTGATTCTACTCCTCTTTCCTCAAGGAAACAGATAACTTCCTGACACTCGCCCACTGCTGGAGACTTTGGACTGTGGTTCATAAAAGACTTCTACAACGGGGAGATCTTTTAGGTGGCCAAACACACTTTAAAGGAACCCTAGCCTGGCCTCCAAATGGAGCAGCTTCCGAAAGCACTAAAACAACCCAAGCTCTGAGATTTAACACACCCTGGTTCAAGTGCTGCTGTGTCCCTCATTGAGCAAAGCATTCAGCTTTGTGAACACACATTTCCTAATCTGCAAATGGGAATAGGAATAGTGACATCTGTGTATATTTGCATGTGTGTGTGTGTGTGTGAGAGAGAGAGAGAGAGAGAGAGAGAGCAAGGACAGGACAGAGATATGTACACGCTGTGACTCGAATACAGCTTGTCCCCACTGAAGTTTCATGTGGAAGGCTAATCTCCACTGTTAGGTATGAAGAGGACATAGGCTTAATCCAACTATGGTATTTCGAAGTGGCCCTCAGAAGATGATTAGGGTTAGATAAGCACATCACATTAGAGCCCCAAGACTGAATTTCAGCAGCTTCATAAGAGAGGGAGAGGGATCAGACACACTGGCTCCCTGTCTCATGCCTTGTGCCACCTCAGAAACCTGCCATCACCAGATGCAGCCTGTCAACCCTGTATCTTCGGGCCTGTGAGCCAAAATAAACCACATTTCTTTAGAACTTCCTCAGTCTGTGGTGTTGTGTTATTGACAACATTGAGATAGATACAAAACGAAAAATACAGACTATTTGGAGATGCCATACATGGATTTTTTTCCCCATTTAGATAAAATATAGATTCTTTCTGGTGCATAGCTTCAAAAACTAAGCTTCAAATCATGTATCTGTTAGCTCTACAATGTATTTGCTACTCAAGAGAATCATTATAGAATGATGGTCACAGTGAGTTTTGGTTGCTGGATTAACTCTGCTTGTGGAGCTACATAACCAAGTCATTAGCAGAAATAAAAAACAATTACAAAAATACTTCTGTAGGGCTGGTGATTTAGCTCAGTAGCATAAGTGCCTGCCTGGCAAGCACAAGGTCGTGAGTTCAATCCCTGGCACAAAAAACAAAACAAAACAAAACAAAAAACTTCTGTAAACACTGCCTTGCATTTTGAAGTTGGCGTTTCTTTCTTTAAATATATAAAATTAACTTTTGACTCAACAAATGTTTAGTTCTGGATGAAACAAGTGCTATCTTTAAAACCCTAAGATATCTTTTTTGTTTTGTTTTGTTTTGTTTTTTGTTTTGTTTTGTTTTGTTTTTTGTTTTTGCTTTTGATGCCCGGAATCCAACTCAGGACCTTGCACTTGCCAGGCAGGGGCTTGCGCTGCTGAGCTGTATCCCTGGCCTCCTTAAGATACGTTTATATTCAAATTCGTATTGAAAGGAGACTGTAGAAGTCACAAAGATATGTGACGACATGATTTCAAGGGCCAAACAGTAGAAGAGTACAGAGTCGCTGTGATGATCATGTCTAAAATTGCCCCAGAAGGCCCTGAGCAAAAGACTGATAGAATTTACTTTACCAGACAGCTAGAGCCCCATGAACTCTTCACAAGGATGAAAGAAAATCATATATGTTATTGCAATATTTAGATATCAAGAGTCTAAATATTGGCTAGAGGAATTAGGATGAGTTATTACAAATACACAGATGTTTAAAATTTACCAGAATGAACACACATGCCAGAACTTGAGAAAATGAGAGAAGCAATAGCATTAGAATTCGTCATTATTTGTAAAAGCATCTCTGTATACGCCAGCTTAATGCACATCATGCAAATAGCAACGACTCGTCCAAGGAAATATTGAAACCCATTAGGATGGCATGTGCATAGTCTGATTCAACAAGTCAGTATATTTTTCTCAAAAACATAATATCTTTTCTGCAGTGTGTGAGATGAAGGTTAGATTACATTTCTTGCCTGTGCAATAATTCCCACATCATAAATTCTGGTGAAATTATATCAATATATACAGCAAATGGATGTCTGACCCACCATCATTTTCTAGTCCTCAGAAAGAGAGAAGCTGACACACAGGCAAATCCCCAGCTGCTTGGAGCAAGGCTGTGACAGCCTGCCTTTGCCTGGGAACTGTGATTAACTATCTTGACCAGAAGCGGCTGCTGGAGTTTGTGGTTTCTGCTCTGAATATTAAACTTGGGCATACAAGAGTCCTTATTGTGGGGAGCACTTGGAAATGGTAATACAAAATTGCTTTATTTTTGTGGGATTTGATTGCTTTAGATGATACAGGCCTAGCTGGTGGGCCTCTCTCACTGCTTGTATTTCCAGATTATAAATCATTCCTTTGACAGGGTATCTGCCACAACCAGGTCTCAGTTTCTGTGGTATCATTTTTTATATTACAACTGGCAACTGCTCTTCTGGGCTGTTCCTATAAATGACACATTTTGCATAATTTATGAGAATGAGGTCAAAATCAAAGCTAATAAAGGCCTCCCCAACTTTTCTTGTACACGTCAAGGCATTTCAGGCATTCAGCTTTTAGGGTACTGGGTCATACATAGAAATGCCGGACTTTTCTATGGCAAGGATAGGCACTGTGTCCACAAAACCCCAGATTCAAAATTGTAAAAGCCAACATGAAGCCAAGTTCCAGTCACAGTGAACCAATCAACGACTAATATTCAACCTTCAAGAGCAAAACAACTTCCTTTAAATTTCTGTCAAGAGACAGGAGCATTTGCTGTACTCAGCCATAGAAAGGGTAGCTGGAAGCAAAAGCTTCATTTTCCTCCCTTGGACATAAGGGTGTTGAGTGAGGTGGTCAGCAGGGTTCTTTCCTGTTCTGATATTTTGGCAGCTGCAGAATCCACTGGTGGAATGAAGGGACAATGGACACAGACGATGGCCATGAACACAGCTGCTGCCTCACCACAAACCTCCAGTTTCAGTTCAGACCTGGGGTTTTTGAATCTGAACTCACTTTTATTTCTGGAGCCCACACATCAGCTGTGCAGCAGAACTCCTTCCGAACATTACACATTTGAAGTCTCCTGGCTCAGCCTGAGATGTTCTGGTTTCCATCTAGGGAGATGCTCATTTGGAAGATCATGCCCCCCAAACACAATGAGATCCAAGCAATAACATGCAAGGCCTCTGAATTATGCTTCTTTGAATCTGTGAGTGAAGGAATCAATAGTTTAAAAGGCTGTTTTGAAAGAATCTTGGCCTGGAAACATGAAATTCTCAATCGCTCTCCACCCAGAGGCCTGGCTTATTCTTGGGCCCCTCAGCTGTTCCTCTGAGACCAGTGTTTCTCTGGCATTCCGGTAGTTGTAAAACAAAGTAAGAACTGTGAGTTGCCTAAGGCTTAAAATAACCTGGAAGTCGTTTCCAGATTAACAAAGTTAGCATCTCCTGAGCAATTAGTTTCCCCTTCCCACCCACATAGCCTTCACCATCCAAAAGAGAGAATGTATTTGTTACTTCAGATATAACCAAAATATAATCGCAGTGCACCTACAGAAATCTACTACAAAACTTCTACTAGAAACCCAAAGAGATTGTACTTGGGCAAGCTGGCTTACGAAAGCTGCTTCTATCTCCTGCTTTAGTCTTTGTGCTTCACAGCTGTGTGGCTAAGTATGTCTTTCCAAAGCCCAGAAGATGAAGTTAACTGCACGTAAGACTTTTTTATCAGTAATTATTGAATGCTGAAATTAATTTGAATGGGAAGTGGAGTTATCTTAATCAATGGATTTTAGGAGTGTAGAGGCTTTGTAGGCAATTGCTTCATTTCACAGATGGTAAACTGAGGCCCAAAAAACTAAAATGGGACTAAACCTCAGGGCCTCTTGACTCATACAATGATTGTCAAGCTTTCTTGACCATAAATCACTATAAGCAATACATTTCTCGCCATAATCCAGTTACTCTAGTACATGCAACTAGGACACCGTTTCAGGAAGGAATTCTCATCTTTACTGGACATGATACACCATGACCCTCTCTCCTCTCTTCTATTTCCCTTATTTTGTCCACATTTGTCCCACTTAAGCAAGGTTATCACCTCCAGTTAAAAGCACTGATCTAAAGTACATTTGCTCAAAAATCAGCTTATTAGATTTCCTTGAATACAGATTTTTCTAAGAGTAAAGCCCCACTTTGCCACTCTGTTGGAGAGGCGGGGTGGCATGGGGGGATACCCAATCCGAGCCTAGGATTCTTCTGACCTTCCATGTTTTATAAAAAACAAAATTGACACTGTCTATCAGAACTTACCAGATTCCCTTAACAGTAAACGGCTGGAAATATTTAAAGGACTGGGGGTGGGGCTGGGGATGGGGCTGGAGTTGGGGGTGGTGAATAATACAGAGCCGGAAGCAGCAACTCTCCTAAATGGTGAGTTGTTCAAACAGTAGGAGCCTGCTACTCTGCGGTGATCCTTGCACGGTCTCTTGACCTCATTTTAGGGCTCTTTGATTTTCAATCAATGGCTTTTGTTAGTAGCTGCTCCATAAAATAGTGTGTTGTTTTGACTTACTTGGCTGGCTGCAGGGAACACCCAAATTTATTAGTTCAGTTCTACTAGCTGGGGAAAAGGTGACTTTTGCTAAACTAAGCCAGCTAGCCAACCTATTATAGATCAAGGAGGAGAAATATCTTCCAGAACAGTTTGGGGGTATTGCTTGTGTGCTCTCTTACAAGACCTTCAGATATCTATGCCTCCAGCCTCTCCACTAGCAAAGCACATGGGATCCTAGTTTCAAAAGATTCATCATTTAAAGGGTGGCAAGTTTTGTTTTCTTGGCAGGGTGAAGAACAGAACTAACAAATGTGAGCAGCAGTAGAAAACTTCAGGTCCCCCCAGATGCCAGGAACAGGAAGCAGGGAAGCACATCTCAGAAGACAAACACTCGCGTGGGCCAGCTCCTGGCCATGACGATATGCATGTTTCCCATCTGAAGTGGTGGCTGGCCAGCCACAGAACTGCAGTAAGGAAAAACTCCCTTTGTCCACTCCTTCTACGGGACAAGGTCTGGACCTACATTCCATCAACTCACAAGATGCTTGATTCCAGCCCTGGGGTTCATCCTCACAGACTGGGGATGAAAGAGCTTAGCTTTGTTTTCTGTAAATTCCCAGCCATTCTGAGCCAGCCAAACCTTGTTTCTCTTCAAGGATGGTTCCTGGCAAAAGCCCCGTCCTAGGACGCCAGCACTGACAGAGGTTAATAGGTACCATTTAGCTACCCTCAGCAGCATTGGTTTGATCTTCTTGGCTCTGATACGCTTCCTCTTCTTGGCACAAGAAAATTCAGTTTTTGCCCTTTATCCTCTTATCCAAGAGCCTGAATGCCCATGACAGCCATGGAGGCAGACGCTGCCCCTCATGAGCCCTTGGCAGAGTGGGAGATTGAGACCAACACAGGCAATGTGCCTTCAGTGCTTCACTTTGCCCTCCACAGCCAGCTGGCCTGTAGCTGACACCAAGACCAATCAGAAAAGACACACATGAGAATGTGACCGGCTGTGCCTTATTTCCCCTCCCCACAGAAAGCAGAGGGGCAGCGAGGGGCTAGAAGCAGCGCTTACTATAAGCAAAGAAAGCTTATTAAATCTGCCCTGAGTCCAAAGAACTCTTGACTATCTTGTGTTCTAAGTCCTTAGGAGTGCGGCAGCCCACACAACTACAGATGACTGTGACTTTCAGGGGAAAAAAAAGTGCCCAGGTCAACTTGATGTGTACACATCATCTCCAAAGGGTCACACTTCTGGACACCCCTGCTGCTCGGATCCACTTGGAAGGCTCCAAGTGCTCAGCTTGAGAGCCCGCAGCATAGAATAGGGACAAGTGGGGCTCATAGTGCATAGCCCTGTTATTCTTGAAAATGCCTCAGGTGGCCCAGGAAGCCCAGCCCTGCATGAGCCTCAATCTACTAGAACGTGGGAGACCACTGAGCATGCCACTTCCCCCCGGCACAGGAACTAAGCACTGTTTCTTAGAATAAGCACCAGACGCAGTAACTGCTTTGACTCAGAACTCCAAAATATGTATCCTTTAACCCAAAACTCATCAAAACCCCCGGCAGATGTCTGTGTGTGAGTGCCAGCAGGCAGACATGATTCTGTTTCATGGGAACACCTCTGCTGGGCTCCTCTCTCCTGCTTCTTCTCTCTAAAAATTCAAATTTGCTTATGTTAAGTGGAAATGAGAGAAAGCTCCACTGTGCAGGCATTCTAGAATCTTCCTTCCTGAACTTCATGGGGAAGACAGCTTAAATCACTGTTTAGAACATCTACTTGTTACCCCTACCATGAAGATTCCAGAAGGAATAATTTTCATTTCTGTCTGCATGTAACTTCCAAAAGTTCCAGCAAGTTTAGACGATGCGATTCTGAAATTAAACTTTGCTCACGAAGTACAGAGGGAAGAATGGTGAGCTAAGGAGGCTCCGCAGTGCCACACGGGGCCTCAGTTTAACCAGCTCTGAAATAGGCGCAGTAACACCTCGCTCTGGGGAAAGGGTGGAACCAGGTTAATTAATTGGCTTTCTCAGAGCAGAAAATGTGTCATCCTCTTCAAAACCTTAAGATGAAAGGTGTGAAATGGTGTCATGATTTGAGAAATTGCTACATCAAACATGGGACGCCTATAAACCTGTAGCACATAATTATCATAAAAATAGCACACTGTTAAAACTTCTAGGAGAGCTGGGCATATCTGACTGTGAAGAAATAAGAGGTAGGCATAAGGTCTTGAACCCAGAACCCCACCTCTCTCATGTTCTCAGGACCCAGCCACCAGCCTTCCCTGAGGTGCCACAGCAGCTCCCTGCTTCTGACCACCACCTGCCACCCACTGTCCACAGGGCAGCCTAAGTGGACACAGCTCCCCGGGCTCACAACTCTCCAGTCACTGTCCACCTCACTTGAGTTAGAAGCCCAAGTCCTTACAGTAGCCCAGGACACCTGTTACCTGACCATTACCTGTTGCACCTCAGCCTTATTCCTGTGCCCTGGCCACTCATCCAGCCCCACTGACCTTGCAGGGACTCTCTCCAGAGTGTCAGGCTGCTGCCACGCCCTGCCTTGGCCTTGTTCTCCCTTGCTGGGTGCTTCCCAGATACGCACCCAGGCTGCGCCATCCCTACCTCTGGGATTTTCTCAACTATCACCTTCATGGTGACACCGGCAATGTGCTTAAAAACCACAACCCTCACCCCACACATATTCTGCCTTCCCCTTCCCTAATTCCTTGTTCGCCATAATTCAGGTCCACCTGAGCATTCGTTTAGGGTCTGTTTTCCCACAGGAACAATATGGACTCTGTGAAGACCAGCAGTTGGCTGTTTTGCCTCAGGACAATGTCTGCCCCATGGAGGTGTCAAGATTAGTTGGCTGAATTACAAGTTGTTCCATTTCTAAAGGCTTTTTGCACCTTTCCTCAGATTATCCTGGTCAGGCTCTCTTCTCCAGCTGCCCTTCAGACTCTTTTTAAATATTTACATATGCCTTCCAGTAAGGTATCTGACAGAGGCAGGGAAGCCCAAAAGATACCACTGACCGAATTCTTAGTTGATTTGACTGAGAAATAAAGAATCCCAACCCTTCCTTTTTCTCCCTGCCAGCCATAAAGGGGCAGGACCTGACCAGTGACTATCTCTCCCATTCCCCCATCCAGGCACTGCTGCGTGCTATCTCACTAAGGAGCAACCAAAACCTCCTGTGTAAAGGCAGAGGTCCCACTGTTGATATCCCTGAAGTCCCTGCAGGTAATGGGCCATGAGTGACACTACAGTTCCTCCTAGAGACCACGCAGAAGCCACGCCAGCCATGACTTTTAGAAGCCCAGAGACTTTTCATCAAATAGCTGCTTCTCTAGAAATTCCACAGAGATTTCTCAGCAGCAGCTGAAGCTGTGCTGGGTCCCTACTGCCCGCCTCTCAGGGAGATGCTGGCCTTGGCTAGAACAGGCTTCACACACGGGCCTCTCCCCAATCCTGCTCTGTGTCCACTCCTGATGAGCCCGTGCCCTTCTGACTCTACACTGGAAGAGCCTGGAAATTTCTGAAAAATCCAGGAGACTGTGCATGTGCACCCCACTGCATAGCAGTGCTCCTTCATACTCCTCGGGTCAGTCAAGTGGGGGCTCCCTCTAGCAGACCCCCAAAATCTGTACTGTAGCATAGGTGATGTTACTCCCTACTCCGATTCTCATTTCTGGTAGACTGGGTTAAGCAGGCTCAATGAAATGGCACTAGTAACACAAAGGGTTATTAGGCCTGAAGAGTTCTGGAGATCTGCAATGGAACAGACTGAAATCCAAGGCTCTATGCCCCCAGGAAACATAAGGCTGGAGCCCCAAGCCCGAGACTGGCAGCAAAGGAGGAGCAGACAGAGGGTCAAGGCCAAAAGTTGGCAAAGGCTTGGCAGCAAACATTGCTGGGAGGGCTCCAGAAAGCCGTCAAGGGGGTTACAAGCTTCGACTGCTAAGGAGCTGATAGTAGAAACCAGCAAAGGCTGCAACACAGAGCTGAGAGGCTCTGGTACTCGAGACTCAGAACCATGGCGTTAAGAGCCGGAAGCTACTGGTGCTCAAAACCTAGAGCCACTAACTTCAAGGCAAAGAATCCTCAGCTGACTGATGGTATCAGAAAAGTGGTAACCATGTCTTCCAGTCTTCCATTTCTTTGCAGTAATTCTGCTACAGCCCTGGGTGGTGGTTAGGAACTTTTCTGGTGAATAAATGAGTGAATGGAAGACTGGCTGCACTTTGACGTACCACCACTTTGTGTGGAGACCCTTAATGAAGATGGCACTGGGGGAGAAGACGCAGACCCATGTGTGCCTTATTAAAGGACCCCCACACACCCACATGACTGTAAGTAGTAGAAAATCATTCCAGCAGCGAAAGCAATACATTGAGTTTTATTAGAAGGACAGGGGAGTGTCTCAAAGGGCGTTAGGAAAGGAGGGGACTCGTGAATGACTGAAGTCATGAACCAGAAAGCTGCCGTGAACAATGTGCACTCTCTGTCCTGTCATCTCTCTTCCCAGCAGGCCTTTCATACCTGCTTCGTGCACCTCTGTCAGACTCCACTTAGCATTTGCTGTCCCTGTGCATGTGGGTCAGCCACGGCTGCCCCGGTGACTCGATGGTCCCATTCAGCACTACATAAGCCCCAGCAGCAGCCCAGAGTCCCTATTCCTAATTCTAGGGACGGAACATCTGGTCAACCGGCTCGGGGAAACTCTCTCCACCGATATGATTTTTGACTGGGATAGGGATGGATGGAGCCTCTTACAGGTCTGCAATTCCTTATCTGAAATGTTTGGATCAAAATGTGTTTCATTTTTTGCAGCTTTTCCTGTCTTACAGTGATAATGTGTTTCATATACTGTATGTTATGGAACATCACCAGTGGATCTGGAATCACATGATAAAACGAGAGGCATGAACATTTCTGTAGAAAAAATGTATGAGTATTCATAATAAATGAGACAAATAAAAATTATAAACAGCTTCAGCTCATGCCGGGTCACACTTTGCTGTCATATGAATTCAGATTAGGTTTGAGTGAGTTAGAAAATCTTTTGGTCATTGAGAATGAACAAGGTGGATGTCGTTTATCATCCATTCTTTACTTCTGAGAGTGAAAGGGCTGCTAGGAAGAATTGTACTTGGAGGGGAGCCTGAGAGCACGCAGTGTGGTTTTTAATTTTCCCAACCTCCCTCACATAAATGGCCAAGTAACTAGGCAGCAAGATCTAAACCCACGAGTAACATCGGCCAAGCTAAGTGGTAGGTGTTACCTCAGACTCCAAAAGCAGTTAAATCTTCAGAGCTACAAGATCTATGTGGTTTCTGCATAGAAGGAAGCTATGGGGCATTAAATGGAATTAAAAACAGGGTGGTCCTAAAGTAGGTACACACTGGAAATGTGATAGGTCAATTTGAAAATGGTAATTAAGGGTGAAAGAGATTTGCACCTCCAATGCTCAGGAGAGGGCTCAGGAGTGTGGGCCCTAAAACTCTGGAGACAAACAAAGCAAAACTTCCATGTGGAAGAAACCCCCTCAGGTAGAGAAACGTTGGAAGTATAATTCAGAAGAGGAAGGGCTAGCAAAGGAAACATAAAATCCAGACAAGCTCTCAGAAGCACAAAACAATCGTATTTTGGAAAAACAGAAGAGGGAGCTCTAGAGTCATTAAAGCAGAAAAACAAAACAAAGCAAGCAAACAAAAAATGCTTTTACCCCTCCCCATTCCATCTAAAAGTTTTTTAAAAATTATTTTGAGCGAATAACAACCAACACAATAGGATTTCAGCTAAATTCTGTCTGAAGGTCATATTTCTAAAGGGACAGTAAATAGCAGATCACCAAAATGTCCCCACAAATCTGAAAAGAAATGCAACTAATATTCCAGAATGAGATGAAAGAAATTCTTAAAATGACAAAAAAAATACACAAAACATGAGAGAAAATCATGGGTAAATTTTTTAAAATTTAGAAATGAGGTTATAGATGTTGGGAATAATTTAGAAATAAAATAATAAATCACTTGATGAATGAAGAACAAAGTATAGGACACTCATCAGAGAATAAACACAATGCTTAATGCCTTACTAGAACATGGGCAAAAAGACAAAAAGTTTAATTAAAAGAAATATATAGATGAAATGATTTAAAAGAAAATGGCACTGAAGGTGAGCCAAAAAAAAAAAAAAGATAACATATGTATAAGAGGAGTCTTCCCATATCAAAGACAGAAACCAAATCAGAGCAAAGAAAATAAAGGAAAGGATGACAGGAAAGGAGGGAAGGACAGAAGTTCACTCCAAGAGACCAACACTGAAATGTAGTCTTAACAATTTACTGGATTTAAGAAAAATGTCCTTCGGGGGTCCAGACCAAAAAAAAAAAAAAAACTAAGTCATTTAAAATATAGATTAGCATTGAATTGTTGAATAATAAAGCTTTACACCAAAAAAGTAACTATTTTAAGATTTAAAAAAAGATTTTATATGAGCAGTTAAATTTATATTAAAATATAAATACTGAAGATAAACTATTATGATGACAGAAGAACTCAGTGTCTTTTTCTTGTGGGCTCTTCCTGAAGAATCCATTAGATGAGAAATTCCATCTGACCAACATGGCGGCAGAGACACAGACACGCAGACTGGTGACTGACGCTGAGAGGAACTGGAGTTACAAATGGAAGGTTTAAATTTCAGATAAAAATCTTATGGTTGTTGATCTTGAATTAAAAATATCATATGAATAAAAGACATGTTTTACTTTTAAATTCTTCCTAACACATCTACGGAAAAGGCCTGGAAATCATGACCAAACCAGTTGGCATGAGCAATTTGAAAGCATTGTGTTTTCTAAATATTTCATTAACTAAAAGAAAAAGGGCCTGCTGGTGCAAACGCTGGCTGCAGGAGACACACAAGATGAGCCTGAACTGCCTCAGTGTATTAGAAGCACCCAAAGTAATGAACCAGAGGATGTTGTTAAGGAACTTAATGGCCAGTGACAAGTTCCCAGCAGAAACCCTGGGCTAATTTGAGCACTAATATACATAACGACTGGGATTAATTAGAATACATCAAATATACTTAAATCCATGAATTAACAAAAGTTCAAAAATAATAAACTGAAAGAAAAAAAGATGGAATGGGAATCTAGAGATGAAAAGAAGTGTAAGAGACACCAATGTGTGTTATTAGAAACAAACATCAAAAGCAAAAGCAAAAAGCTGGAGGAAAAAACAATGCCCTTATAACATTATGAGAAAAATGGAAATGTCAACATTTACTTGATATTTGTTTACATTAAGGAAATCTAGTTCATTATTTTGGGTGTAAAAATGGTATTGAAGACATGTGTTTCTAGCCAGGTGTGGTGGCACATGCCTGCAGTCCCAGCACTTGGGAGGCTGAGGCAGGATGATCACCACAAGTTCAAGGCCAGCCTGTGCTACACAGTGAGTTCAGTGGCAGCCTGAACTATACAACAAGACCCTGTCTCAAAAAACAAAGCTATATATATATATATACATATACTTTTTAAAAAATGTTCTTGCCTTTTCTAATTGTGATACTTAGGATTTCTTTAAAAGTAGAACAAGGGAAAAAACAGAAATACCTGGAGCTCTATTATTCCATTCCTTGTGCTTTTTTGTATTTTAGAAATTTCTAAATTTCAAAGTAACTATTTTTAATGTACACCAGGTTAACAGACATTAGTTGAGACTACCCCTGTCGAGGCTGGAGTCTGCTCTGTTGATGAGGGACTGTGAAAATGTGGTCCATTGTTAGGGGGCCCAGAAAGGAAGGAGACAGAGGTGAGTTACACACTGCGAAAGTGTCCCGAATGACCACCGTCTGATCATTGAGCGTGTTTGTGTCATTAGATAATCTAGTTTTCTTTTTACCTGTTTCACTCCGTGTTTAATTTGTGTAACAATAATTTCTCATTGGAGAAGGTCTTCAGCGTTCTTTTCTACTTTTTAAATCTAGCTCAGTGTCACCTAAAAAGCCTCTAGCAAACAGGCCACTAAGATTCAGCAGCTTTATGTTGAATGCATTCAATTATCATTTTTTAAGTCTAGCACCACATTCCTTTAATGATTTGGGACCTTGCACAGTTTTAAACATCTCCCAAAGCTTTCACTGTAAATTGCGCTAAACATCAAAGGAGGTGAAGGATGCCCAGATGCTGTTTACCGCCTGTGAAATACCCAGCACTAAATAGGACCCAGCCCTCAATAGATTCAGAATCAGAGCCAGGCATAAAGAAATAACCTGCATTTTGGATGCTAATCCAAAGCCTAGCATTGGGTATGAAAAACCGCATTAGAAAATCTTTTTAAAAATGGACCTTCTGCGATGAGTCCTTGGCTTTTATTTCAAGTGCCACCAAGACCCACAGCGACAGTTCAATCTACATGGGGCAAAGAGGTTCCCTGGGGGTACAGCCAGCCCAGGGTTAGTGTCACTGAGTTTCAGTGGCGTTTCTTTAAACCACAGTCTTAAGGCAGAACCTTGAAAAGTCCTCCTAGCCTTCTGCACAGTCTTAAAACAAAATCCAAGCAAACGGATTTGGACATTGTGACCTGTTTGCCTGAAATGTCCAGCTGTGGGGGATTTGTCCCTCTACCAAAAAAGGTTCCCAAGGCTCCTACCACATTCTTCAATGGTAGGACATCTGTGTAAGTCTTAAGAGGGTTGATATAAAGATATAGCCCACACGCTTCCAGGGCATAATTGTTAAAGGAAAAACAAAACAGTATCTGCTACTCACCCCTTACTATGAAGAGAGCTTGTCTTTCTGGATGGCTGGTTATTCTGTGATGCAATGATTTAGTACCGGCCCATGCAGTAGAGAATCCCTCAGTGGGAAAGACCTCCGTGCATGGCTGCAGAGAGAGCCCTGCCTTCTCCTGTGCTGAAACTCACTCCCTTCTTGCTTGACTCCTTCCCTGTCTGTCTGTCTGCCTGCCTGTCTGTCTGTCCCTGGCGTTTGTGCAGGATAGGTCATGGGACAACATGGTTTTGGGCTCTAGGGCAAAGTCATGCAACCCAGGACCTCAGTTCTTTTCTTCCGCAAGGCTTTGTCCAGTGTGGACCGATCTGCAGTGCTGAAGCAGCTCCTGACTGCTTCTCCCCGTGACCAGGGAGCTGAGAAACACTGGGGTAAGAGCGGAAGGTCAAGGGCCAGGCTGCTTACACTTCAGCTCTGGCTCTTGGACCTTAGACAAATTCCTGAGACCTCAGTTGGTTCACCTGTAGAATGGGACAACTAAAGCTCTCACCTCCCAAGGCTGTTGTGAGAACAAATCAGGACACATGAAAGTGTGTAGAAGTGATAGACACCCCACACAGGCTGGCTTCTGGCTATTAATACGCGTATCATATTCCCCCGTGCTCTCAGATCCTGTCCCACTCCAACTCTTAACTGATCACCCGGCGTGGCATCTCTCAGCATCTCCCCTAGCCTGCTCTTTGCTCATACTTCCAATCGCTTGAAAACAAAAAAAGCTAAACTCCAGTATCTTGACCTGCTTTTTAAAACGTACCTGTCAAACAGTGTCTGTCGTGACAGCGTCTCACAGGCAGAGCAGTGCAGAGGATTTCTTAGTCTGTCTGCCCTCCTAAGGGTGAGGTTGCCCTGGTGCATGGCAACTGGACTTGCTTGTGCCTACCTGAGTCTAGGTCTGGGGTAATGCAGAGGAGAAGGGGGTTGCAGCAAGTACAAGGAGAAACGGATGCACTGGGAGGCTGGGAAAGGCGCCAGCGCAGCCCCTGGGAGCAGAGTCAGCGAGCGGGGCTTAGAAGCCAGAGTTCTGGGCAAAAAGGAGAAGTGATTCGGGCACTTTGGAGAGAAAGCTGAATAAAGAGGATGCTATAGATGTTTGGTCGTGTGTGAACGCAATCCTCCCGCTGCTGCCCTTTCAGGCAAGGGCCCTCTAGGGCTGCTGAGAAAACCACCAGGCTGCTGAGATCGTTCATGCTTCTTTTGGATGCTCTGAGCAGTAAGACCTGGATTTACTTGTATTACAATAGCAATAGCGTTTACTGAGTGCCTACTATACCTAAGGCTCTTGGCTGGAAAACTCACCCTGCAGCGTCTCTGCTCTCCAGAGCCACTCTGCAAAGGAGGGGTGCTTCCTCCGCTTTACTGGAATTGCATCCCAGTGAAGTTAAACAACTTATCTCAGGCAGCACAGCTACGAAGAGCAAGAACTGGGACTGGAACCCAAGCCTATGTGATTTGCAAGCCTGGAGTCTTGCTACCATTCCACTAAACCTAACGACAGAGAAGCTTGTAAAGCAGATGGCTAAACGTTTCTGTCACGAGAGTACTAATATTCCAGTTTTAAATGTCACTGGCGTGCCCGATTTGCATGTCTTGATGTCTCATTACCAGCCTGAGCTTCGGCACTATCTCAGGGGCAGGAGATGCCTCTGACTGTGTCACTACTGAAGTGTCACAACCACACTTCACATCCAGGTGTCAAAATGAGACTCAGGAAAATGGGTAATTTCTCAAATATTTTGTCGGATGTGTACATACTGGCAGAGAAGGGAGGGCTCTGAAGAGACTGTTTAAGATTTTAGTGCAGCTACTTAAAAATAAGTACATAATGTTGTTTGATTTCTGAGAGGCTTGGAGGAATAGTAAACAAATCGCGCAGCCAGCCCTTTCCAGCACACTACCTGGGAAAAGCATTGTTTGTCCACAGCAAATATGTAACCACAAAACACATTAAAATGCAGGAAAAAATCATCTGACCAAACAAAATAACGATAAATCAGCTTGAAACTTGTTGCCATTACAGGACATTAAATATGCTCATCTAGGAAGCGTGTGTTAGTCACCTACTTAATTGTGCACATAATTAAAGGGGTTGCTGCACTATGATTTATAGGTTGGATCTTCTAATTACTTAGCTGTAGCAATTAGGATTTTCTTTGTATTACACTTCTTGAGGCCAAAGATGCCTTCTATCGCTCGGGCCAGATTTAGGAGGACAGAATCTGGCTTCTATCCCATCCCCCAGTGCCGCCCCCTGGTTGAAGTTGTTCCCAACCAGGGATCTTAAAGGCAAGCCCAGTGCCGCTGAGAGAGAATGAGAGGAAAGTCCGTGCAGTGATGGAACACATCTCTCCTTGAAAGCCCACTTGGCTTTGAAGTCTCTGCAGATCCAGGAGGCCCACTGGGTCTTCATCCAACTCAGTCTCTTCCAGACTTTTCTCTGCTAAAGAAACATCTGAAGAGCCAGGAATTCAAGAGAAATATATATCCCATTTTTTTACACGTACATTATTCCATTAAAAGGCTTTAAGAGGCCCTACAGCATGGCCAAAAAGGTGGAGCTCCTCTCCATCCAGTGCACTGGATGAGATAAATAGGTTAATTACTTTTATTTGGAGTTGCACCGATTTTTTGGTTCCTAAGACCAATGGAATACTTCTATTCCAACAACTCTGCTGCACATGCTAAGGATGAAAAGACGGGCCCTGGAGTCAAGATGCCCGGGTGCAAACCATGGCTCCAAACCTTACTAGCTCTGCAGTAAGGGGAGACTTAATCTTTCTGAGCTTTGGTTTCCTTATCTATAAAGTGAAGCTAACAAGAATCCTACCTCAAAAGATTTTGAAGATTAAACACAATAAAACTTTAAAGTAGGCACTTAGCATAGGCCTGAATCACTTAGCAAAGCCCTCAATGCCTGCAGTATTTGTGTGCATTCAATACTTCTAGCCTTGGGAATCATTCGTTCAGGTGCGCAACAAGTATTTCAAGGCCTATCGATGGAGCCTGGCAGCCATGTTGTTTTCACTACCCTCACCTGCCCTCCCAGGACATGAACCTTAAACTTCTAGGCACAGGAAAGCCATTCATTATGTTAAACAAGGAAAAAAAATGTTTTCTGAAGTCTCCAAAGACTGGATTTAAGATCACGTCAAGCAGCACCCAAATGCTGCAGAGCCCTGAAGATCACATGGCCCAGGACGCCAGTGCATGGCTGGAGCTCCTCGTGTCAAGGCAGCATGTTGGTCAGACTAACATGAAGCAAAAGTTTGGAAACACCAGGGATGGAATTTGGCAAATACTGCTTGAGCTATGCCCTGTGCTCACCTCTGTGAGCGACAACTAATGGTCTCCATTTGCAATGGCCTTGTGGCCCAGCAGGGAAGTGGATATTCAAAGCCACACTGGCCAGGTCAGCAATAAGAGCAAGGACAACAGAAGGGCAGGGTAGCTTGCGTTGTTTGGTGACATGGTGAGGGGGGCACTCTATGGAAGGGGACACGAGAGCCGAGGTCCCAGTCAGTCTTTGCCATGAGGACACACAGGAAGAATTCCAAAGGCCTCTGAAAAGAAGTTCTGAGCTTAATAAAAATAGTAATATCAATCAAGATCCATAGTAAGCATTGGTGTCTTCCACTGAAAGGATGTTATTTCCTGGATGACTTCAGTTTAGAGACATCTCTTCCCACTGGGGTTCAGTGAATTAAAGGAAGGATACTGGGGTCCACAGAGCTTCAAACAGAAAGAGCTGCAGACAGGCCCCGAGCAGAACCCACTCAGCCTGGGTGCCCCAGGAGGGCCGGCTCTGCTTTTCATCTGAGTAACCTGCAAGGGAAAATTACACTGGGCCTTGGCTCCTTTCCTCTGGCAAAGGGAATTCTTAGAATATGTGTTTTTCTTTCTATTTATGAAAACTCAGTACTTCAGAAAATCAAGCTGTTTGTGTTGGCAGCACAAAGAAAAGTGGACCGGTTGCCACCAAATAAAGCCCTGGTCAGGAAATACACACCCATCAATTTTCAATCAAATAAATAGGATCTTTCATCAGGACGAGCAAAACAGCACGGTCAGCAAGAAAGCAGCCTCGGAGAAAGTGACCCTATGTCAGAAGAGGAGTCGCTTGACCTTGGGAGTCTGCGATGCTGATAAGAGGCTGGGGTTTGGGGTTGGTTTTTTTTTTTTTCCATGAAACAGCATTTCCTTGAGACAAAAATCAAAGGTTTGATCTCAACAATTAGGAAATGAGTTTCTCTTTCAGTGTGTGAGAGAAAAATACTTCAACTGAGATAAGGCCAGCAGTAAACACCATCCCAAATGGCTGAAAACACATCTGGGGGGAAATAAAAACCACTAAAAAAAAAAATGTTCATGCCAGTTTTGCACACTGAACACGCCACAGTCTGAATTTGAACCAAGGAAGACTCGTTTAACCGCCTTCGCCCAGAGAAGCCTGTGGGACTCTCGCGCTCATTCTGCCCTCTGCTGGCTGGTTTTGTAAAGTGCAGCTAGAAAGGTGTGTATTCTAAGCAGGAACGACTCTCTTAGGGGGATTCTTCTACAATTACAGTGTCCCCAAAACACTGTCTGGTGGCCTGTGCACCTTAGGGTTGGTTTAGGGGTTTAATTGACTGAAGTCATAACTTTTATTTAAATAAACGCAGAAAGAGGTTTTAAAACGTGTCCCGACAGTCAGTTTCACACCAGGTCAGGTGATGTGCGGATGAATCCTAATGAGTGAGTTCTTGCGGTTGGCAGAACCCAGGACACCGTATTATTAAGCATCAAACACGGCAAGACCAATGAATCTAACTCACCAGACATGTTAATTTTAAAGTACGTTATTGGCACACTGAAGCTAAACATCTACATGCCTCAGAATGACAGAAACCATTTGTAGAATTAAAAGTCTGATTTATCATAAAGGTACATTAACTAAATAGGTCCTGGCACAGGAATAGACAATGTTCCAGAACCAACTTGACTTCACATGGAAACTTGGTCTAGGAGGGAGAAGCACTGTAAGTCAGAGT
The DNA here is from genome assembly GCA_004027455.1 of Hydrochoerus hydrochaeris. Taxonomy (NCBI): domain Eukaryota; kingdom Metazoa; phylum Chordata; class Mammalia; order Rodentia; family Hydrochaeridae; genus Hydrochoerus; species Hydrochoerus hydrochaeris. Next base: position 138,510 of record PVLA01004419.1, read on the forward strand.
AGGAGGTGCTAAAGGTATTGGGAGAGTTGGTTATTCTTCTATGTCAAAAAATTTGTTTACATTATATCTCAGGCTATAGAAAAAACAATAATATATTTCACGTGTACTATAGATCTCAATATAAAACCAAGACTTAAAAAAGGAGACTATAAATGAGATGCAAAATTATCTAAAAAAAAAGCAAGGATAAATGTGCATAATTATCTAAAGTACAAATGACCAATGAAATCTTGGTGGTCATATAAAGAATTTCTTTATGTTAATTTTTAGAAAGGAAAATAGAACAACAGAAAACAGAAAAGTCAAGCAGAGGTGCATCTATAGTCCCAGCTACTCAGGAAGCTGAGGCAGGAGTTTCTTTTAAGTCCAAGAGTGCAAGACCTGCCTTGGTGACATGGCAAGACCTTGTCTCAAAGAGACTGATAGAGATATAGAGACAGAGATACAGTTAGACAAAGAGAGAGAACCAAGTAGGTCAGAGAAAAAGAAACTTAAATGCACAATATGTTGAACAATCTATCAATAATAAAGAAAAGGCAGATATCGGTGAGTCAGCATCCAATTCTCAAAATACTGTCCACTTTTAAAAAGCATCTGGTAATATTATACCCAGGTGAAGATAAAGACATGAAACACGTAGAAATTCTCTGCACAGCTAGTGAAAGTGTAAATTGACAAAGTGCTATTTCATATTTAACAAAATTAATAGTAAATAACCGATGAACATATAATTAATATATCTGACTGGCATTATATAATAAACATCCAAGTGACAGCTCTACTGTGGCAGCTGGGAAAGCTCAGGATGGGCTTTGGGGTTACACAGACTTGGGAGTTCTTACTCTTGTGGCTGTGTAGACCCGAGCCAACTCCAAGTCATCAGCTTACCAGAGTCACTTGGGTTGTCCCCTCCACTAGAAGGAGACTGGCAGAACTTGCTAACTCTGCTTTCTCACTCAAGTCGACGTCTTTGGTCTTAGTCATCACAGGAAAGTGCACCAGATTTGTGAGGTACCCACCATTCACTAAACTCACTGCCTTGTCTTGGTGCGCCACCCTCACTCGGCTGAGGAGAAAGTCAAAAAGTGAACTTTAGCTAGTAGACGTTAGCTTGATGCAAACCCACTAGACTGGGACCTGAAAGATGTCAGACCACACTGAAAGAACTGACTGAGCTCAGAAAAGCACTTTATGTTAAATGGAGAGCGTGGCTTCCCCATCGGGTATACACAAGAAGTTACGAGCACCAGGACACAACGGGCAAGGCTGGGGAGGGTCCACATGGCTCACATCACTATGAGCCAAGGCTCTTGCAGAATCAGTTTGCTTAAAAAACTACCGGGACTTAGCTCAGTGGCATAAGCACTTGCCTTGCAAGCGCGTGGTCATGAGTTCGATCCCTGGTACCTATTAAAAAAAACAACAAAAAACTACCAGGAGTAGTGGCACGTGCCTGTAGTCCTAGCAGTTGGGAGGCTGAGACAGGAGGAATATTGTGAGTTCAAGACCAGCCAGGGTTACAAAGTGAGCTCAAGCCCAGCCTGAAATGCATAGCGTGATCCTGTCTCAAAAAGACAAAAAAAAAAAAAAAAAAAACTTATGCTTATGCCATCTCTATTTCGTTTGTCTGTGCCTATCCTTAGGAGTCATAGTTCAAAGTCATATTCGCATTTGAAAGCTAAATAGAAATCTCATAATGAACTATTCTTTTTCTGTACAAAGAATTTTTCCTCCGGAAGTCATTAACTACATATCTATATAAGAAATATGAGTTAAATGACCCTCTCGCCTGTCTTTATAAAGACAGACATAAAGACTCTAGGTCAGTGATGCTGAATTTTTAGAGCTTTTACTGATACAAACAGCCCGCTGTGACACGCAGGCCATAAGTTTGCTTCCGCTGCTCTAGGGCATAAACTGCACCTAACATTTTACATGAGATACTTTCTCCGATTCTCCAAATCCCCTTTAAGTTATGCCCACAGAAGTACTTCAAAGAATCACAACTGGGCTCTCATCTTATTAAAAAGTTTTTGCATATTGGCAGAAACTGCCAACAGGGTGAAAAGAAAACTCACAGATTGTGAAAGATTTTTGTCAACTGTCCCTCAGACAAAGGACTTTTATCTAGAATGTATAAAGAACTGAAAAAAATCAGGTCCCCCAAATTTAAAGACCAGGTCCAAAACGGGGCATCTGAGATGAATATGCAATTCTCAGACAAAGAAATACAAATGGCAGATAAATATATGAAGAAATGTTCACCATCACTGGTCATTCAAGGAATGGAAGTTAAAACAACATTGAGATATCATCTCACTCCATCAAGAAATTAACCAATAACAAATGCTGATGGGGCTGTAGGGGAAAAGGAATCTTTTCCTTTGTTGGTGGGAGTGTAGACTGGTACAACCACTGTGGAAATCCATGTGGAGACTCCTCAAAAAAATAGGACCAAAGTTTCCACTTGACCTAGCTATTCCCCTTCTGGGCATATTCCCAGAAGAACTAAAAACATCATACCACAGCAATATATGTGTACCCGTGTTTATAGCAGCACAATTTGTAATAACCAGATCTTGGAAACAACCCAAATGCCCATCAACTGAGGAATGAATAAAAAATATGTGATATTTTGATACAATGGAATACTACCTAGCCATCAAGAATGATAAACTTGAGGCTTTTATAGGTAAATGGATGCAACAAGAGACCATACTCATAAGTGAAATAAATCAGACTTGCATGTGTAAGTGCTGTATTGTGTCACTATTATAAGGAACTGAAAGAGTAAATAAGATCCAAAAGTTACAATACATATAGTGAAAAGGAAAGAAACTGCTCAAAGGGAAATTGTATTGTTTGATCAATCTTACATGACTGTATCTGGTAACCTGAGCAACCGTTTTGAAGATAACAGTATGCAATATAACAACCACTGGTAAATTCTTATCATCTGTTTTGAAATCTTATATCACTATTGGGTTTTGTTGTTGTTGTTATTTTTTATTGTTTGCTTCTTGATTTTTTTCTCTTTAAAATAAATAAATAAATAATCCCCACAAACCCCTTGAAATTATGGTCAAGGCAAATTAAAATGGAAACTCCATTACAATAGTTCTAAGTTAAGGAATTAATCACTAGCTAAGACCTATGAATCCCAGAACTTCGTCTTTGAGATAAAGTTATTTTTCTTCCTCAAAACCTAAACTCCTATGTTCCCTTCCACAAGACATAGATATAGGGCTATCCTTCTGCAAGAGAGTTTTGAGATGGCTCTTTACAAAGACACTCTCCTGTTGGTCATCATTTTGACAGTCATTTGTGGGACAGTTGGTAGAGTAGAATGTAAGGGCAGCTTGACAAAAAGAATGTGAAATTTTACACGGCAAGCCAACTGTAGAATGGAAATGTTTGACAAGCAAAGATCAGTACTAAATCAAATAACTTTGCATGTATGTAAATTGCTTGGAACCGAGCCTGGCAGCTATCACTTTGTGTACCAGAGGCCTGAGCGCTGAAAGGCAGTCAAAGTCATAGACGAGATGAAAGAAGACGAAGCCGGTTCTCCACCAACCCGGGACAAACCCTCGCCTGTGTCCCCCGGGCTCCACGGCCTCCAGGCCAGGCTTCAGGCACCCTTCACACTCGCCTGCAGTTCAGACCATCAGCTGAGCACGGTCTGCACCAGACCCAGAGCCACGGGTGTGAGCCCCACCACCGTGAGAGGCTTTGGCGTGAGAAGGAAGAGGATGTGCTTCCGGCGCTTTGTTCAGCCCCCTTTCTGGCCAGGTGCAATTATTCACAGCTCTCTCCTCAGCTGGCTCCAGGCTGCCTGACCCTAACCTAACAACCGGCCTACCACTGTGGTAATGTCGGTGCCCCCACCCCCACACACATTTGAACACATCAGTGCCTTAAATCCTGAGCCCCAGTGTGATTCCCGGAGCTGAGGCCTCTGTGATTAGGTCACAGAGGTGGAATCCTGTGACTGAGATTAGTGCCCTTATGAAGGAGACCCTAGAAAGCTGCCCTGCTCCTGCCGCCATACGAGGAGGCAGAAACTAGGAACAGCACCTCCTGAGACGGGGGATCCAACAGTGCCTTGACCTTGCAATTCTCAGCCACCTGGACTGCGAGAAACAAGCGACTGCTGTTTGTAAGTTACACGGTCAATGCTATTTTGTTACAGCAGTTCAAAGATACTGAGACGCTGCTCTGCAGGGGTACATCGGGCACCTAGAGATTTACACAAGGCTCTCAAGCCCCTCCTGGGAACCCAGCCCACGCCCGACCTCCTGATTGCACAGAACGCTGCCTGTAGATGTCTCTAGATGCCTCGTTCCACTGCTACCACAAATCTCTCTTGCTGTCTCCCCGGGTGTCATGTTCTGAGCCCGTCCCTATGGGCATAGGGGGAGTTTTCTAGAAGCTGATATTGTTATAGCATTGGAGCTGCACACTGTTTACTGGGAATCAGCACCTCTGGGGAGAAGAGGAGTTGTTTGGGATCAGGCAGAGGGGAAGTCATGAGAACTGACCATAAGCAGCCAACTCTGCAGCGCCCTTTAGAGTGGTCTCAGGCAAGGCGAAATGCCCAAGGCTTTAACCACTCACTTTGCTCCATCCATAGACGTGGGTTTCCTCATGGGAAGTTGTGACCTTGGGCACCTGGCTGTTTGCAACTGAGACAGACCCTGAAGGAGTCACAGCTCAGGCTGTCTGCTAACCCCACTTCCTGAAGCTGGGCAGCAGGTCCTTCCAAGATGGGGACACTCCTCTGTCACCCTGTCACTTTCAGCACAGACCTCTGCCTGCCCAGGGCTCTGATCTGTGTCTAGTCATTGCATAGACTCCCTGTCTTCTAGCACAGGAGGCAACTCAACTTCTTACAACTCATGATTGTCTCCAGAATGCCAGGGAGGCACTTTTCCAGCTACCCGTGTTGTCATGGATACAAGCAAGCTCTGCTGTTAACTCCACTGCCCGTAGATGTGGTCCAGCCCTTACCCTTCCTGGCTTGTCTCTCCCCCTACACCACAGCCCTCCATTCTCCCATCTGCTGAACAGTCCAGGGCACCTCAGGTTGGTTTCCTGTTGTTCCTCCTGAAGAACTTGCCGCTGAGAAAGCACCACTTCTCAGGAGACAGAAAAGTGCACGGTCACAAACACAGGCCAGACTGCTGCCAGGTGAGCAGGGAAGGAAGACTGATGCAGACATACCGTACCAGCATCTATACAACGGTTCCACCCTCTTGTAAGTGATGCTAAAAATCACTTTAACTGGGAGGTTCTGGGGCCTGCTGTGTATTTAAAGTTTCAGCGGCCATGGAGATCATTTCAGAGGCCATGGAGATCATTTGAGAGGCCATGGAGATCATTTGAGAGACCAGTTTCTTGCATCTTTAACAAATCCTTGCTCTAATGGGACTCGCTTTGCCTGAAATATTATCAGTCCAAGAGCAGCCCTGTCTCATGGAGTCAGCCCTCTGCCAGCTTCTGGTCCTCTTCAGATTGTACCATCTTTTGATCTTGGCTTTTATTGTTCCTTCTTTGCAGTTTTCTCTGCCTCAATTTTCCGCTCTCTCCAAAAAAAAAATCACCTCCACCTGAGAGCCTTCTTTGCTTCACTGTGCCTCGCTCTGATTATGAATTTACTCTACATGTTTCCAGTATTAGGTTTATATCGAAACCAAATGGCACCATATAACATTTCAAAGGCTTGACCACAGTATTATTTTTATTGCATCAGTTCCTTCTTAAATCAATTAACCAGCCAATAAGGTAGGGGGACATTTGGTGTCATTAGGGACATTTTAGGTGGTTGACTTTTGCTTTTTATAAACTGGGTTTGTTGTAATGAGATTTGACCTGGTGGTTATTTGCATGTGATTATTTGCTGAACATTTGTGATTGTTTCTAGCATGAAATCAATTCAATTGGTCTATCCCAGCCACAATCAAAGGAACCCGTCATGATGTCACCCCATTTCCTGTAACCCTATATGAGTTAAAACATTATCCCTCATTAGGAACCTTCAGGACAAAAAGGTGTCGATGTGTTTGAAGCATCTGTCCTCACCTATGTTCCACCATCCCAACCGCATAGCAGGTCCTCTTGGACAATGACCGTGGCCTGGATAGACACTTAGTGACATCACCAAGCATACATAGGACACGTGTGCCATGCCTGTGGCAGGGAGCTATGTAGATTAATTTAATCCTCCAGTGATCTCAGGAGAAAACTGAAGTAAGTGAGGTTCAACTTTTATCCAAGGTCACTCAGGTGATGAGACAGTGTAGAAATATAGCTCCAGGTTTGATGTTACTGTTGTTTCTAAAGTCCTATTTTCCAAAACCAGAAACTGTGGCACAGAGGTTCCTGTAGTCTCAGCTACTCAGAAGGCTGAGGCAGGAGGATCATTTGAGTCCAGGAGTTGGAAGCCATAGTTAGAGATCTCTACTCAATCAGTCATCCTTTAAACGCTTTGCTACGAGCCTACAAGTTTAATATTAGTCTCTGTGACTCAACAACACAAAGGTAGCTAGCCATGTCCCTGTCTCCCTCGCCCTCAGAAAGACAGGACTGAAAGTTTTTCGATAGAATTCAGAGTTAAGGGGACCCCACCCTTCCTGAAACAAGAGGTCCCTGTGGAGCAAAGGTATTTGCAATGTGTCCTGGCTTTCTCTGCAATGAGTGTCATGTGTTCCTGACTTCTCTCATCCCCTGTCACCTCCACTGTCAGGTCACACTGCAAAGAAAGATGAACAGCACCAAAAACACCAGGCCAACTGCCTGCGGCTTGGAGTTGAGCTCCCCGACAGGGACCCACAGGGACCAGTCTAGGTGAGGCCGGCAGGTGACCAGTACATCGTCTCCGAAACCCACTGCAGGAGCAGATGGACCTTTGCTTTTAAAGTGACTGTTACTAGGATGAACAGGCATCATTCCATCACCTTCCTGGGATCTGTTGTACTTAGCTCCCTGTAATAACCCAGGGTTTTATTCTTACTAATAAAAAACATTGCTAAGGAAAATAGGAATAAAGCACACCTCTTGCCATCCAACCCACATCTGATGGAATGAACCCTCGGATTGTGAATAAAAACCCAGCCCCAGCCTGGTGTATTTCCCTCGTGGAGGAGCCAATGTGGTTTAGCAGCTCTAACACTGCGTAGGCAAAAATGCAGAGTTTGTCTCTTTTGTCAGTCTGGAGATAAAATCCTATTCTTTGTAATCCCTGAAGAAACAAATCAAATAAACTCGGGCTGAGCTAACCATTTTCAATCCATCAAAGCAATCAAATTCTGTTTACCTGAATCACAATGATTTCTAAAATGTTATTAAAAAGTAAAATGGAGTTTAACTATTCCAAAAAACCGAAAATGATGTGCAAACACAAAAGGGATAAGATTTCTGTAATTATGTAGACATAAAGTCCGTCCGATCATTTGTGCCACAATACATTGTAGCCATGGCGTGTGAAGATAAAGAGCCCTTTGTCTAACAGGGCTGCCGCAAGCGATGCATAAACATAATTAATGTAGGAAGTCTTCAAAGGGGTGACTATTCATTTCGTTAGTTTTATTGCTCTTTAGGGCAAACAATGGTTTTATAATTTAATAAACCAATTAACTGATTAGGTCTCACCCAAAATATTTGTATATCATCCATTCTATCAACTCTAAAGCCCTCATCCCATTTCTTACCCTGACAGTGTCATTGAAAAATATGACTAATTAGTATACTTGGCACACGTTTGGCTAGTAGGTTATTTTGAAGCAAATTCTTCAGATTTCCTCTCAAGGTGCTTTGGGGAACATCGGCAACAACAGAAAGCCCTCTTTTCCGATGTCATTAAGAGCTCAGATATCACCTTATTGTGATGACTGTTTAGAGCCACTCTGAAAGAAAGAATGTGGCCCTGCTGCTTTATCGTAATTGTTAAACCCTTCTATAGGGAGTGATTCCATCCCTAAGCATGGCTTGCTTTATCAAAATTGCTTCTTCTGCTGAGGCAAGAGCCATTCTGTGGACTTCAGGTGGCTATTGCCGGCTGTATTATAACAGCGCTGTTCACCACATTGCAGCTGAAAGATCTTGCAGCTTTCCATTATAACCCTCCTTTATCAGGTAGAGAAAAGCCGGCTGGGGAAAAAAACGCATCCAGGAATAAAACTTGACATCCTGGCAAACTGCAGAAAGCTTCAACCTGGGCACATTCTTTCAGCACTTTGAAATGTGAAATTGTCATGACAGGTTTTCAGTAGCAACAATATATGTCAATAAAAGCATAGAAATGGAGTCATTTAAGAGGATTTGCTAGAACCCTCAGGAAAAGATGTTTTTATTATAGGTACAAATGCACTTCCTGCTCCAGTGTCCAAAAGCTGTTGATGATCTCAACCAGGGACTCTGTTTGCTAGTGTTGCATAATGAACATTATCCTGACCTGCAAGCTGCTGGCTTTCACCTTTTCAGCAAAACATTCCCTCACTTGTTCATGGAACCAACAACCAGGAGCCTCCAACCTAACCATCATGAACTAGGCATGGCCCCCACCCTCATGGAACACATGCCCAAGGGAAAATCAGAGCGAGTGTAACCAATGTGACAGGTGCAAGCAGGGCAGTCCCTGAGCCATGAAACACAGACAGAGTGCTTCACTCAGAACAAGAGGCTCAGAGAAGCAGGATGGTGTGGGAATCTCATGTAACTGGAGAGGGACAGAGACTGGCAGCTGCCTGAGGGCAGCCCCTTTGAGCCCTAGGGCGGTGAGGTAGCACGGAAAGTTAGAGGTGGGCAGGCCCACATGAGCCAAGCTGATCTTCATCCTGGGAGGAGTGTGGAACCACGGAAGGTTTAAGCAGAGAAGCTGTATATCAGATTTATGTGCTGAAAATAAACTCTTGCACCTTCAAAACCTCCTCTGTCTTGTGCCCCCCCACCCCAAAGATCCTAAAAGTTAATGGTTATACTGTAATGCAGGCCATGATTTATGGTTTGTTTTCCCAGTGAAAAATACAACTGAAGGCTGGCAAAGTAGCCCAGTGGCATAGCACCTACCTGGCAAGCATGAGGCCCTGAGTTCAATTCCAAAAACAAACAAAAAAAATACAACCGAGCTTTTGGCGTAATGCTTTCTAAAGCCATAGAGGAGCACTAACTTCCCTGATTACCACTCATGCATCTATTAGCTCATTCCACGTCTAGAGTCTCTGTGAATGATGTTTCACTGAAACCGAGAACAGAAAATCATAAATCCCAGTAGTAGTCAAATAAACATAAGTCTCTGAGGTCCCATACAAGTAAGGGACAGACAGGGAGCTCTGAAAGTCCATGGGATGGCTTTCTGTGAACTGGGATGGTCAAAGAAGTTTCCCCAAGGTGATGTGTTCTGAGATAGGCAGGAGGAACAACACAAACAGAAAGCAAGGTGGAAGGGACACAGGAGCACAATGGGACGGCCCTCTGTACCACCACAGTGAATGGTAAGACCAGGAGGGAGGAGGATGCTAGTAAAGGACTTTTATTACATCTTCCAGGAGATGATGACACCATTAACACCTGTGCCATAGAGAACGGTGTTTATTTGGCACTTCTTGCTCCCACTTCTTTGACCTGAGACTTAATCTTAGGTCTTCTGAGCCCAGACCCCGTTACTCTGTACTGTCTCTCACTGTCTTCCCAAGTGCCCAGCGTGGTGGGGCAGCTGGAGAGGCATGAGTGACAGGTGGTGCAGGCAATATGATGCTTTTCAAGAGAATAGGTTTAGGTAGGATCCCAAGGAACAGGAGGAAGTTAGGGTGCCATATGCACCTCTTCATGAACTGCTGTTATGGCTTGAATCTAGATGTCCCCCTACAGCCTCATGCACTCATGGGTAAGGCTATGGGGAGGTAGGTGGATCATGGATGTAAGATGCTGGGTTAGAGTGTGTGATCCTGGGATTAAGGATTTAGCATAGTTATGGGTGTACATAACAGAAGCCCCACTCTGGGTGTGGGTAGCATCACCCAAAAGGCTGGTAGCCTGAATAGGGTAAAAGGGAAAGATGGAAAGCAGATTTGCTTGCTGCTAGCCTCTAGCTGCTTACTGCCTTCTGCTTCCCATGCCATAGGCTGTTTCTTTTCTGTGATGCTCCTCTGCTATGCTGCCCTGCCTTGGAACTAGCTGATTTTGGACTGAAACTTTTATAAATTATGAGCTAAATAAATCTTTCTCCCTTTAAGTTTGGGTGTCAGGTATTTTGTCTCAGCAACAAGAAAAGAACTACACCATGGCCTCACCATTATCCCCTTGAACCAAAGCCCTCAAACACTCACCATCCTCACTCATACCTCCACGCCTCTCCATGTACCATCCCACCTAATCTTACTCATCCTCTGTGACCCAGATACCACCTCTCTGGGAATCCTGTATAACTAACTACCTGCATCAGTCAGCTTTTCATTCCTATAACAAATATCTAAGGTGATTGACTCAAAACAAAGAAAAATTTATTTTGTTTTGAAGTTTTCAGTACATAATTGAGTGGTCTTGTTGCTTTGGGGCCAGATGGAGAGGCAGCACATCACAACTGGGAGCATGTGAGAGGGCAAATCTGTTCACCTCATGGCAGCCAGGAAATAAAAGGGAGGAAGGGGCTGGATTCCCACAGTTGAGGGCACACCCCAGTGACCTAAAACCTTCTTAAAGGTTGCACCTGCTCGTAGTAACAGCTAGCCGGGGACCAAGTCTCCAACACCTGGGCCTCCTAGGAGACAGTCAAGATCCACACTGCATACCACCATCACTCTCCACTGTCTGCCAGCTGCTCCACTGTGGCTGGGAAATGCTCACATAGAACAGTGTTTGATTGACCACAAGTTCACTTGTCCTTGCCAATCTCTCATCTGGGAACTTTTGGGTACAGCCCAGGGATTATGAGCTTGGTCTCCAGTTTATTCCCTGAGTCTCCCCCAGGACAGCCCCAGTAAGGAACACCAGCTCAATTAAGATTTTTTGACGCACGAGCAGATGTCAGCCCTCTCCCATGAGTCAGCTCCATTCACAGACTGTGCAGGAGGAGAACAAGAAGTCACAAGAAGTCAAGACCTCCTATGAGAGGGAGAGCCAGACACCAGCCCCTTCCAGTGCAGGGGCAGGGAGACAAGAAGAGCCAATGTTCCTCCCCAACCCTGCTCCCTGTAAGTGACTAGCTGATCCAGAGAAACACGGGCTGGGATGATAGCTAATGAGGTAAAATACTCAGGTTTCACTGACTTTGCAGGTCTAAAGCCAGTAGTCTGATCCTCTATTCAGAGGATAACAATATGCAATGTAGCATCTACAGGGCTCTCCTGGTGAAGGTGGTCACCATTGTTAATTCCCTATTATCTTGTTTCAAAATCCTATATGATTCTCATTGTTTCATTTGGTTGAGTATTATTATTTTATCTTGTTTTATTTTGCTGTATCTGATGGCATGGTCAGCTATTTCGAAGATAAGATATATTATGGTAACCATTTTGGATTTACTATTATCTTGTTTTGAAGTCCTGTATTGCATTCATTGTGTTGTTTTCATTGGTTCTCTTCCGCTTCTGTTTTGTTTGATTTTACTGTATGGGCAGCTATTTTGAAGACAACAAGAGGCATTATGGTAACCACTGTTGATTTCCTATTATCTTGTTTTGAAATCCTGCATCGCTTCCACTGTCTTGTTTTGACTGCCTTTTTTTTTTTTTTTTTTGCTTGGTTTTATTCTCTCTAAAATAAAAATTTTTTTTAAATTCAAAAAATATTTGACAAGCGTAAGGCTGCATAAATGAACTAACTCAGGCCAGAAAGAGTACTCCTGTCCTACCAACCCACCAAACCCGGTGTCTGTGTCAGTGCACATATTATAACAGCCTAGATATTGAGGAAATGGTATTTTTCAAGGTCCAGAAAATGATGCCGGTAACAGAAAAATTTTTACTTCCACAATGCTGCTGTTGAAAACTGGCCTTGAGCTGTGTCCACACTACCTCAACAAAACCCCACAGCACAACCACTGCAAAGAGAGGAAAAAATGGGGATTACTGGATTTTTTGGCTTTTTTAGTCAATGAAAAGTTCTTTTTTTGTGTATTTTTTTTTTATTTTCATTTTGTGTTGGTACCTGGAATTGAACTCATGACCTCACGTTTACCAAGTGGGCACTTATGCCGCTGAGCTAAAACCCCCAGGGAAAAGTTCATTTTTATGACCATAGATAAATACAGTATTGCTTGAGTCTGGGTGTCTGGAATCATAGGACAATGTTATCTGATTAATTCCTACAAAGTAAGTAACACATTTTGCTGATTAAGATTAAAAAGGGCTGCCCAAGATCCCAGACCAGTGATGATGAACACTTTAGAGCTTTCCATGATAACAAATAGCCAGCTGTAGCCTGCGTGCTATAGGTTTGCCACCACTGTCCTTGACCCTCAATTCTCAAGTGTCAGGATGCATCAGAATGACCTGCAGGGTTTTGATAACACTGACTGCTGGCTCTGTTTCCAGAGAATCTGATGTCTTCTGTCTAGGATGAGGGTGACTTTCCAGTTCTAAGTTCCCGAATGATGTTGATGTTGCAGTTCTGGGAACTACACTTTGAAAACCACTGCCCTAGACTATGAAACCTGCAGAACTTATTTATCAGTTCTCAGGCACTTGGTGCCAGACTGGCTTGCATCAGCTGAATAAATAGGTACCTAGGTAGCAAAATAAAGTTCAATCAGTGTGTGCTCACCTGGCCTGAATTGCTTCTCCTGTAGTTAAAAAAGGGAGTGGCCGCTTGCCAGCTACAATTAGACCACAGGGCCAGAAAAGGCCAAGCCTGGGGGTATTAATTTTTCAAAACAGAATCCCTGATATCAACTGCATGCAAATGACTCCAGATCTCCTTTTGAGATGGTCGTGGTAGGAATTTGAAAAGAAGGTCAAAGTAAAATTGAGTTCTGACTCAGATTTCACAAAAGTAGGTTTTCAAATCAAATCAGATGAAACCTCTGGGTGCATTGGCCTCATTTATCCCTACCCAAATGTGACCTCTCCTATTAAGAAGGGGGGAAATGCTTGAAAAACTTCTTCAACATCAAATAGCAACTTAAGAGTATTTTCTGGTGATTTAAACTTAAACGAATAAGAAACATCTGGATTAAATTTTACTCAAATTCTACACAATCTAAACAATTAAGGTGGGGGAGGAAGCACTTGGCAAACTGCCCTTTGGGTTTAATCAAGCCTGGAGTATTTGAAAATTAGTGAGAGGTGTTGATGAGCTCTGGGTACATTCCTAAGCTCCAGCCTCGCCACTTTGAAGGCTCAGAAGAAAAGCAAGCATCACTTTTCTTCTCTCAGGACTGCTGGAGAGCCCAAGCATACATCTGTTATTCTCATGGTCTCATGAGGACAGCTACCTCACAATGATGCTCTGGGCCAGTCTGCGTGCAGGATGACCAGCAGCAAGTGGGCGCTGTGAAGAGAATTCAGTAGCCAGAGCACAGCATCTACGAGCCTCACGGCACATGCAGAGCAGCTTCTGGGAAAGAGTAGGATGGAAAGAGGCCATGCCTGGTTTGGAATCTCAGATCTGTCACTGAGGAGCTGGGAAACATTCCCTAAGATCCCTCATCTCTAAGCTTTCATTGATTTCTTCCTCTGTAAAATGGGATTAACCAGAGTTCCCCTTGTGGAGTTCATATGAGAATCAAAAACGATTTGGCATTGGACCCCGGCTGTTGAAAGGAAGGATCTGCTATCCACAAGCTTTGGCACTCCTGAGGACCCCACTCAGGCTCAACTGAATCAGAATCTGCATTTGTTTAATAAACACCCCAAGTGATTTGCATGCAGCTTAAGAGTCGTCACCATACGGGGTTCGGCACATAAGTAGATGCTCAGTGAACATTAGCTGCCATTATTATCATCTAAACTCCAGCTGCCTCACCAGGCCTTAAAGTCACCGAGTCAATTAGCCACTCAGCAGGGCTATCAGTAGGAATTATCAAGTTAGAAGGCTGGCTTCTTGTCACGTGGAATAGTGACGCTTCCTACTGATGTCCTTTCATGAAAGGGTGAAGAGGGGCCTGTTAAGTTAACTGACAAATCAAAGCAAGCCAGAACCAAGACTGCAATCATTTTATACTATTATCCCAGGAATTCCAGCCCATATGGCAAGCTGCCCTCACCATGACACATTGATCACAGAGCCTGTTGCCTTACCTGGGATCAACCCAGAAGCATGAAAGGTAGGGAACGGACCCAGATTTCTAGACAGACTGTCACGGAAAAATTCCCTCCTGGTTGGGGGAGAATTAGGACCATTGTCAGATAAATCAGTTCCCCCACTTCCTGGCAAAGTGCATTTGCGTAGCTCAGCCTAGCACCGTTCAGCTCATTTAGTTTCCAGAGCTTGTGTTCAGGGATGTCGAGGGATTCTTTTGGCTGGCAGCCTGCATGCCTAATTTCTGTGATTAAGCCAATCATCATCCAGAAAGTGGTCTCTGCAAAATGACTAAACTCATATCAGGTGTCTCTCCCTTGCCCTTTCCCCTGCCTCCACCTCCCCGTACAAAGGCCCTGTCTGCCACACATGACACTGAGTGCTTTCTCTTGGTAAAGGATCACACACCTTCTGAAGCTCAATTTCCTTTCCGCCTGCGCGCTGTGTCGCCTCTGCCACATTGATCAGCATGAGCCACGCCACAGCGACGCTCCCAGCAGCTCACTGGCTGCCCACTCTCACCCTCCCTTCCCTCTGCTTCCTCTCCTTCCTCCCTCCTTACACCACACACACACACACACACACACACACATGCACGCAAAATACTCAGAACATTAAAGAAAGCTGTTAAGCTAATCTGGTGCATCTAAATGGGCAATATATATTGAATCCATGCTCCATTGATCATAATTATTGCACTGCCTCTTATCAAGTAGCCATCTTAAACCATTATTTAGAGATCATTTTGCTTTCCATTACTGCCACTATATTGCAAAATTCACAGGGAATTGGATGCCTGGCGATACAGGGCTGTGCACAGCGTTAGCCAGGACTCTGCCCTTGTCATCCAGGAGGGTTTCCAAACAGAGAGACTTAGCACCCCAGCCAGTGAACTTTTGAAGAGCCCCCATCAGCTTTATGGCAGAAAAATAAATCCTCCACCCAGGTCTGATTTTCCACCCTGGCTCTGCAAACAATATCCCCATTATTCTTCCTTTACAATAATCCCTGGTAAGACTCTGGGCATACAAAGACCCCAACTCACACTGAGCACTCTGTAGATGAAACGCAGCCACTGCAAAGTGCCTGAATGGAGGTGTCTGGCCTGTGAGAAAGAAAACAAGGATGCCTTATCTGGAAGGGCCCAACCCCCTTAGTGGAAATTTTTCTACCAAAGCCCTTAGGATGCCTAAAGGAGGTGAGCTGCTTCATCCCCTCCAAATGGCCCATGGTACCTCCAGACTATCTCCTCCACCCATCCTTTATTGGGGACCCTCTGCAGAGAAGGAGTGCTAGGCCTTCTCAGCAATGATAAGCTGACTGGGACTGAGCCAAGTGGTTAAGCCCATTGACCTCATCATCAGAATGGCTTCAAACTCAGACTTAGCCACATGCACTCTGGGGGGTCTCCAACAGTCCATTCACCCTAAGTTTGGGCTTCAGCTTCTGCAGAAATACAAATGTAAGATGATTAAATCAACATCCACCTTTCAGGACAGTGGGATAGTTGGAATTGGTGCAGAGTGTTCAGTACAATGTGGCTCTTGTTACTGTCACCTAGGGCAGTGATTCTCAAACATTAGGGATGCCAGAATCACACAGATTCCCAGCCCCATCCACAGTTTCCAATCTAGTAGGTCAGAGGGGTAAAGAGTTTACATCTCCAGCAAGTTTCCAGATGGTGCTGAGAGTCTGCAAACCATATTTAGAGAGCTCTTGCTCTACTGAACAGCCTTTACGCCCAATCTTGGGTCAGTGGTGGAAACAATGGATGAAACAGACTTAAGACAGTCCTGTTGTCTAAGAAAAAGCCAAAAAGTTTGAAGTCAGACTGACTGAGTGAGCCTACTGGTCCTACCATTTACCAGCTGTTTCATTTTAAACAATTTCCTTAACTTCTCTTGGCTTGTTTTCTCATCTGTAGACTGCAATAAACAGTTCCCACATTAAATTAAATTAAATTATATGGCCCATAGGAAATACTGATACATTTACTGGTATATGATAGCAAACAAATGGTAATTATTAGTAATTATGTAAAGTCAGACAGTATGAGTTGCTGTTATCTGACCATATTTTGCCTACCAAAAATGGCAGTTTTATTTGGGTCCATTTAATAATAATGAGAATAGCAATATTACAAGGCACCTTGGTTTTGCAAAATACCAAGCTAAGAGCATCTCCTGGAGGAAAGCCAAAGTCATGATTCAGTTAAATTGTATTATTTTGCACACCATGTTTATAGATAACTCATTTACCCTCCTAGTCCCCAGCACCAACTATACACACACACACACACACACACACACACATTCTCTTTCTCTCTCTCTCATTTAATGTGCTCAAGACACAGGTTAGGTTTCTGTTTTGTTTTGTTGGAGTTTCTCTACACAGTCCCAATGAGTGGTCAGAGTGAGACCATAGAGACACATGTCCTCTTTTGTCCTGTTAAGGTTTGTGCCTGGATGTCCCCCCAAAGCCTCATGAGGTCATGGGGAGTGGGCTTTTCAGAGGCAGCTAGATCTAAAGTTTGTGACTGGTTCATTGTCTAGTGCTAGAGCTTCCAGAATGCTACACCCAGCATAGGGCAGGTAGCCTGCATACAATATAAAGGAGGAGAAAGGCTTGCTCTTCCCTTTTGCTTTTGTTGCTTTTGCTGTCTTTCACTGCCATGAACTGTCACCCTCTGCCACTCCATCCTGCCTTGGACTGAAACCTCCACAAACTGTGAGCTAAACAAAACTTTCTTCCTTTAACTTTGGGTGTTAGATATTTTGTCTCAGTAATGAGAGAAAAGTAACTAAGACAGTTCCCTTAGGCATTTCCTGGCAGCAACTGAATGGTGACATTTATCTTTGCCCACCCATTCTTCTTTCTATTTAGTGGTTACTAATTTATGAAGAGCTGGGAAACTAAATAACTTAGTTTTTCTAGTTTATCTTTGTGTTTCCATATTTTAAGAAAATGATTAATAACACAACAGATGTTCAACAAATGTTAAATGGAAAATAATTGTTAAATAGAGCAATGGAAGAAAATCACGTCATCTTGATAGACCCTGAAGAGACATTTGATAAAATGTAATATCCAGGGTAAAAAAAAAATGGAAACAAAAGCAAAATCTTTTAGTAAACCCCCAGTACAAACTCCTGAAAGACAAGATGGATGAGTAAATGGATGCTTTTGCATATATGCATCTTAAGTGTGTGTATACGTGTGTATGAGATGTCATTAAATACACAGTGAATGTTTAAATAAAAAATTGTTATAGTGAAAGACACAATGCCATTATCTTTATTAGGTATGACCAAATATACAGAAAGTGCTGTTGCCAAGTGCCACTCAACAGAAAATCAGGCTAGTAAAAACATTGTGAAGTATCTTCATCCACTTTATTCAGCAGATGTGTCACCTTTAGTCTTCTTGCTCTTCTCCAAGTCAAAATGACTAGGAAAGGTAAATATTTTGGGCTGATTCAGGACATCCCAGTAGCTACCACAGCCCAACTAAAGGCTCATTATAAAGGACTTCCAGAACTGCTTTGGACAGTGACAAGAATGACAGATAAGTGTATTTGAAGAGAGGTAGGGTATTTTGGGGTGGATGAATGGCAATATATCCTTCACCATATAAAATTTTAAAATCTAAATAATCACCATTTTTATTGCACCTTGTGTACATGTATGTCAGTATCCTGACTAACCATAAAGCACTTCCAGTAAAAGTTAGGAACAAAACCAGGCTGCTTACTGACTATTACTGTCCAACATTATTCTAAAATTCCCAACCAACAACAGAAAAGAACCTGAAACAACAAAGGTGAATGGTGGAAACTGCAAACAATAACTATCATCCTTTTTAGATTATATAATTGTCTACTTGGAAAACTCATAAAGAAATATTAGAAATAATATGAGGCTTCCAAGAGGTAGATGGTTATAAAGTCAGATCACAAAAATCAACAATATGCTTAGAACCTTCTAGAAAATATGTGCTTCTTTAACAGCCATAATCATTTATGCCTAGAAATCAATGAATGACTGAAACCTCCATGATAACATCCACAAAATTCTATTCAGGAATTCAAAAAGATGCCTTAATAATTGTAAAAACCTCATCATGTTCTAGGGTGGGAAGATATGGTTTTTAAGGATATTAATTCTAACAAATATGCTATGAATTTAAGACAATCTCAGACAAAATTCCAATATAGAGATGGGAATATAGTTTAGTGATAGAATACTTGCCTAGCATGCATGAGACCCCAGCACCACACATACATACAAAAAAGTCATTTCAGATATTCTTTTTCAAACTAAACTAGCAGTTATTTGAGGATTATGTATGTGACAATAACCAGGAAAAACTCTGGGGGGGCGGGATTAATGAGAGTGCATTTATCTTTCAACTATTAAAGTGTATTAAAACTCTGATAATTAAAATAGAAACCAAAAGAGACAGACTAATTAAATAGACTGTGAAATTCAAAAGCAGACCCAAGTATATAAGACATTTTGGTGTACAATAAAGTTTAGATTTCATATTAAGCAGGAAAGCTAAGACCATTCAATAAAGAAAGTAAAAATAATCATTGGAAAAAAATAGACAACTTCAATATAAACTTTATATATGTTAAAATTTAATTTAAAAGTACTAACAAATTACTAGGATATATAAGTACTTATATAATATTTTGTGAGAATTACCTTTCTAAGAATGGTGTCAAAACAAAATTTTATGACATTACAGGTTATAAATTCTACTACAGGAGTAAATAGGGTTCAAAATGTACAATAGATATTGTGAAAGGGAAAGGGGAAGAAACTACCCAAAAGGAAAGGACAACGGGATGAGGGAAAGGAAAAAAGAAAGAAGGGAAAAGATTATAGACAGTATAAGATAGATAATTATACTACTAATCTCTGTTAGTTCATCAAAAACAATGATTTGTGCTTTCATTGTTTGATCATTTTTATCATGCCTATGTCTTATAGTTGGAGCAACTACTTTGAAGATAACAATATGCAACATATTAATCACTGTTAATCTGTTATGTTGTTTTGAAATCCTGTATCCTAGTTTTTGTTCTTTTTTGTTTTAAAATTTTAAAATAAACAAATAAAATAATTATTCCATGTATGATGCTAAACACTCTTACCTTCCTCAATGAAAGGTAACTCAATTTTATATATAGCTATTAAACAAGGTAAGAAGCACAAGTCCATATATTTTTGTTCTCCAGATGTTAAGGTTTGCACCTAGACATCCCCCCAAAGCCTCATGTGGTTATAGGTAGGTGAACATAATGGTTCACCCTATTTACTTATTGCTTTATTATAGATTTATGAAAACAATGGCTAGAATTGCCAAAAATGTGGGGTACCATGTAAGCATTCTCATATACTATATATAGAAATACACATTATTTTCAGTGCAAGCAGTATAACTCAGAGCCTCACACATGCCAAGCAAGTACTCTACCACAAAGCTACATCCCAGCCCTAAGATAGTCTTTGGAAGTCAAGCTGAAAGTATCTAAAACCTTAGACTTTGACCCAGTAAATATACTTTAGGAATATAAGGAAATTAAAAAGTTAGTGCACAAAGATAGTATAAATATGCCCTTTACAGTATTTTTCATAGTAGCACAAACCTAGAATATTAATAGGTAAAAATTATGGCAAAAAATCTAACCAAAAATGCAGCAAAAATCTGTCTATATGTAAATGCAAACAATCTAAACTTCAGTATCATTCGGAAGGATTCTTAAAACAAGAGTGCTTATGCCCCACAACGCCCAGAATTTCTGATTCTGGAGGCCTGGAACACTGCTCTAGAAATTGCAGAAATACTCAGACAATGGTGGTGCTGATGGCTTCACACCCCACAGGGAAGCACACCTCACAAGCCACTGTGACAAACCATCGCTCAGTGAGAAAAGCAAAGTACAGCGTCTAAATTCCAAAGTACTAACAATAGTTATCCCTAAGTGTCAAGATTATGAGTGCTTTAAATTTTTAAGACCAACATGAATTATTTATAAAAATGTATATAAGCTTATTTAAGCAGCAATCTTCTCTAATAAACAAATTTTATGAAACCCATGAAAGCTTGAGACCTCTTGTGCTGCCTCTATTCTGGCCCTAAGTCGTTTGGGGCCAGACTCAAAACTTCATGGTTTTTTATCACTAATAATAAGTTCGTTAAGATGTAATTCATATACTATAAAATTCATCCATTTAAAGTGTATACTTCAATGGCTTTTAACATAGTCCAAGGGCTGAATAACCATCACCACAATCAATTTTAGAACATCTGCATGTTCTAAAGCAATAAGAAATCCTCACCAGTAATCACTTCCTTTTACCAAACCTCTTCTTCCCCCGCCCCATCAACCACTAATCCACTTCCTGTCTCTTGGAAATTTCCTACTCTGGACATCTCATATAAATGGAATCAGATAATATATGGCCCTTTATGATGCAGGATTCTTTCACTTAGCGTGTTCTTTGATTCAAAATCTGTCTTTAGTGGAGCAGTTCCACAATCCCCCTCATCTTCTGTCCTTACTGATAGCTCCACCTTGGGAAGGTCCCCTATACATGGAGCACAGTGTATGTGTGTTATGGTTTATATCCAAAGTGTCCCCTAAAGACCCCTCAAGCCTCATGTACTCCCAGGTGGGACTCTTGGGAGTGGCTGGATCTTAGGTGTGTGTTACTAGATTAAGGCTGTGTGGTACTGGATTAGTCCTCTAGTTGGTTTAGCATGGTTCTGGGTGTGGGTGGCAGGAAGGCCCACCCTGCATGTGAGTGGTACCATCCCAAAGGCTTGTAGGCTGGATGCAACAAAACAGAAAGGAAGGCTTGCTGCTTGCTGTCTTCTGCCTGTGACACCATGAACTGTTTCTCCCTGCTTTGAAGCCAACCAACTACAGACTGAAACCTCTACAAACTGAGCTAAAAAAACCTTTCTTCAGTTTGTGGGTATCATGTATTTGGTCCCAGCAACAATGAGAGTAGCTAAAACAATGTGTTTTAACCACCCCAGTGCTCACCCCAGGTGATCTTAGCTCATACAGTAGCTAGGTGCTTAGCCCTGTGTTGGACTAGTTGAATTTTGAAGCTCAGCACTCTTCAGGATGGGCACTGTGAAGACATACTATAACTGTGGTAGGAGGGCAGCCCAGGGCCCTGCCACCTACTCACTCACAGTGCTTGCCTGCTCTGGGTCCCCATCCTCCTCTGAGACAGATATGTGAGCACCATACAGTTATTGAAAAACTCAATTAATTCTCAGAGTTGCATCTGCTACCACATGAATGCTCAGCACATGTTAGCTATTAGTAGTATTGTAATCGTTAATTGGATTTCAATACCTGGCAAAGTTTCTTTGTCATGAAACCCTGATAAGCCCGCTGAAGCAGATGCCTGGAATAGATTTGCTGAACTCTTCACAGGAGAATCTCCTACCTCCTTCTCTTAAAGGGATTGAGGGGAAAAAAGGGTGAGCAGGAGACTTCTGGCTGGTTCCAACCCACACAGCTTCTTGAGGGTAGGAGACCAACATTCAAGGAGGGATATTGGTAGTTATCAGATCAGACAAGAGGCCATAACAAAAACAATCACAGTACCAACAAAAGCAGACATTACAGGCAATTCCATATACTCACTCCCCCAAAAGTTGTCTGCAATTGTTACTCAGGGCAAGACACCTTTCCGGGCACCAGTAATGTCTGTATGGACGTTTCAACCTAAAGTGTAG
Source organism: Hydrochoerus hydrochaeris (assembly GCA_004027455.1). Taxonomy (NCBI): domain Eukaryota; kingdom Metazoa; phylum Chordata; class Mammalia; order Rodentia; family Hydrochaeridae; genus Hydrochoerus; species Hydrochoerus hydrochaeris. The sequence goes on from PVLA01004419.1 coordinate 160,509, forward strand.
GGAAAGCCAGGGACAGGTATATAAGTCAAGAGAAATGAAGGGTCAGACATCCCAAAGGAAAGATCCAGCCTGACCTATTCAGTGCTGCTACTCAAACACCAGTGAGCCAGACATAGCAATGTAAAGAGCTCAGAACTGTTCTTTTAGTACTTAAGGTCTGTCTTAACAACTTTTTCTTATTGCTGAGACAAAACACAACACCCAAATTTAAAGGAGGAAAGGTTTACAGTTTTTAGAGGTTTTAGTTCATAGTCAGCTGGCTCCAAGGCAAAGTGTCAGAGGGGCATCGCGGAGGAGAAACAGTTCATGGCAGGCAGAAGGTAGCAAAGCAGTAAAGCAGCAAGTGGCAAGCAACAACCCTCTTCCTGTTCTTTACACCTTATCCTGGGTAGTCACTCACAACCAGGGTGGGGCAGCCTTAATCCTAGCATTGCACCATGAACCAATTCCAGCATCGCATCCCTGATCCAGCATCATGCACTCTAGATCCAGCCACCTCTGAAAAGCCCCACCTATGACGACATGAGGCTTTGGGGAAGATATCTAGACACAAGACACATTCTTTGCTGTATATTTATTACTTTTGTTCCTTCTCTCTTTCAAACGTATTGCTGCTCTTCACTTTTAAAATTCAACCTGATTGATAAGCAGCTTTCGTGAGCAACTGTGTCATAAGAGTTGGCAAAAAGTTGACTTTTTTTTTTAGTGAAAAGACTAAAATATTTTAGATCACTCCACACAGAAGCGCAAATCTTGGGCAGCATCAGAACAAGTGGATCCCTGTGATTTGAGTGAGAAGGGAGAGATTTATATAATGGTAAAGGGAAAAGTGACTTCATCCGAGCCAGAATGTACCTGGTTTATCTCAAGTTAGCATCATGGACCTTAGGGACATTCCTTACGATTAACAGTGCTAGGGTCCAGGTCGGAATGCTCCACACACTTCTGGGATGGCCTATGTGTAACATGCTGGGGAACTATGCAAGGAAACAGATCAGGGTTACACAGGGCACTCAACGCGATTCCAACTCAGACAGCTGCAGGTAGTTCAAGCTGAATCCCTGTAGACATATTCAAGCCACGGCACAGAAACACAAGGTGACTTTGTTTTCCCGCTATATGTGGTATCGCCAGGGAGAGTCTCCAGGGGTGCCCCACCCAGCAGCCAGGATGTATTCCCTAGAACCGAGTCTATGCTGTAATACCCCCTGGAACTCTTTTCCCTCCAGAAACTCCCCACTGAGTCCAATAGACCCTCCCAGCTCTTGGCTGACTCTGTTTCTATCTTATGCTCAACTCAGGTCAGAAAGGAAAACTTCCCAGTGATTTGGCCTCTCCCTCCTCCCCTTCTTCTTTCTTTCCATCTTTCTGATGGTTTTAGGTATGGAGTTTGTGCTATGGACGATAGACTCTTCAACTGTCTACTGTTTCTTATTTCACAGAAATTAGCTCTAATTGTTCTTGATCACCAATACCTCACAAATGAAACTTAGCAGGCCCATAGGGCTCTATGAGCTAATAAAATCCCAAACAATATTCAATAATTTATCAACAGTGGGCCTACTGAATGAGGGGTATCACTCATACCTTAAGATCCCTGAACACTTTATGGTAACACCCATTAGTGAAGCAACTGCTGAGCTTTATTTTACAAATGAAAAGCTAACATCATATCCAGCCTCTTTTGTATGGTCTGAATAAAAGACAATGCATGATTATATATTCCCACCACTAAAAACATTAAATGATCAAAATTTTTATTACTGAAGAAACAATTTGTAGTTGTTTTAAAAAATGTGTACACATCAAACGGTCTTTTCTAGGGACAATCAGGCAACTGACATGTAACTATACTTATTTTAACCAGCAAAATGCAAATGTGTCATTGTTTCCTTTAAGTCATTGCAGGGTTCTTGTTATTAATGCTTTGCAGAAAATTAAAAAATTTATGAAACTCAGTATACATAATTAATATTTTAAGACATTTTCTCATTCTGCTAAGCTTCTTCCTTGCCAACTTGGTCATTCTATAAAAAGATGCTGGTGTGTCTTTTTGCTCTTGTTGGAAAATGCTTCTAAGGACCATGAGAATGGATATAATTATATTTATTTATTCAAAACAAAGTTGAAAATGCTAGGCTGTATAAATAATTGTCACCAAGGGTTAGAGATGATTGCTTGGCAATTGCCATTCTATGTAAACTTAATGATAGAAAACAAATAAGCCAGCTGCTCTTTCACTATTTTTAGTAAATGAACTTTTGGAAGCATCTGCCATAAAACGCCATTGTAAGAATTAAGTTTATTTTAATTTCTTCAGCAAATATGTAGCATATGCCAGTCATTAATCTAAGGCTACATATTAACTGTATCAGCCAATTTAATTCCCATAGCCACATTGAGATGCTAACTCAGTATCTTCGCTTAATGGATGGAGAAAGGCAGACACAGAAAGATCTTACACTCACTTCTTCAAACATAAGAGAGGTATCTGGTGTGAGACTCATATCTGGAACCTAACTAATGCCAGGCACCATTTCTTCTCAGGTATCACTGATTATTCAGGTTGAAAATCAGGGAATGCAAACTTAACTGTTGTAGGCCTAAAAGAAAAATGAGAAATTTATGATTTGCAATAATATCTGAATCCAGACAGAATACAGTGTGCATACAGCTCAGCTTTTCTGTTAGTTCTCATGAAAAGAAACTGGGATATTCAAAAAACTTAGCTGAAAATTAAATATAGATCTTGGTTTTATGATGTGCTTATTGAGTAGAATATACACATCAGTTCTCAAATTGCAGTGACTCTGCAAATATACTTCTGGGAGAAATACAGACCAAAACTATTTAGTATTTTCACATTTGAGCTTTTATGCAAGCCTGTAATGCCAGCACTCTGCGAAGCTGAGATAGATCCCAAATTCGACTCTATGCTGGGCTGGACAGTGACTTAGAAAGACTTTCTCAAAGTAAAAAGTATAAAAAGCACTGTGCAATAGCCCTAGGTTCAATCTCCATTGCCAAATATGCATATGCCAAGTTTTGCATTGTTTTCATCAACATATTGATGGGTATTCCATGAACAAGAGCTACCATAAATTGACACAGCTGTCTATATATGATCATATATCAGGGAGCTCTGTGCTGATTATCCACCTGCCATCTCAAAAATGCTGCGGAGAAATTGAATCATAACATTTACAACTAACCAATAAGTAGACAGGACTGAAATAGACAAATATATCATGAACCTGCCACATATAAGAACTTTAGCCTAAAGATAGATGCAAGACACAGAATCCCTCGGGAAGCTTGCAGACCAGGGGGAAAGTTGAGACAGAGGCACAAAGATAACCAGGGAAATGAAGGGCCGTATGACAAGAGTGTACAGAGGCTGCTCTGAGATGCACAGAGGAACAAGACGGCAGTGGACTGGGCTGCACTGGACAGGGCTGGGCAGGACTGGGCAGGAGCCATGGGACCAGGACTGGCTCCTGGGACTTGCGCCACCTCTCACGGGAGGCAAAGGATTTGGCTCATGAGAAAGGCAAAGGGCAGTCCGAGCAGATCTGCTCATTATCACTCCAGTGCACATTGCTGTGAGTCCCTTGGTGTGATTTACGTTTCTTCTATTTAAGTAGAATAATCCAGACCTAATTTTTCTTCCTGTAATACTCTGCTCTTTGCTGTATTTTGTGGCTGAGTTTCTCTCTGTGAGCCCCATCCATCTCACAGGTGGCTGTGTTTACTTTGCTCTCCCGATCTCTTTATGTCTCATGAATAACAAAATTATGAGAATGAATCGAACATGTCTGAAATAATTCTCACTGAGGTGAACCTTTCGGGCTGACTTTCCCACAGGCATTAGCCTTTTGTCTTTTCTCCTTTCCTTTTTCTCACAGCACCGCTAAAATATAACCAGTTTCTGGGTAAATGCAAAGCAGATTTTCCTCACCAAAGAAATGTCACCAGAAATAGCCCAGAGAAAGGTGTTATATGTGTGTCGTGATGTGTACTAGGTTTATGGTGCTTATGTCAAGATCTTGCTTTCTTTACCATTCTGGCTGATGTGGGCACAGGGGAAATACAGCAGTGGGTGGAGGTTTCATCCCTGCCTAGGCTGGGGGAGCGTGCTGCCAGGGTGAGATGCATTCACCTAACTCACTGGCTAGAACACAGAAGTTATGAGCAGGAGGCAGGTGGACCCAGCTTTAGGGCTGCTCCTCGGGGCTCTGCAAGTAATCGGGGAGCTCCATGGAGGCAGTGAGCATGTCAGCAAAAGGCTCCAAGTAATGGGAAGTCTTAGAGGTAGGCCACACTGATGTGGTGCTGGGAGATCACTCTGTCCTCTACTCCATGTGCACTTGGGGACAAAGATGCTGGCAAGAGAAAAGCATAACACTGGTGTCTTAGCAGTGGGCTTGGGTTCAGGGCAAAACTGCAGGCTCATAGGGAATCTGCTCACAAGAAATTACCACATGAATGAAATGGTAGGGAGGAAAAGATGCCGTGAACTGGCCAGAGAGCCCCCCAGATACACTCTGCAGCTGTGTGACCAGCTCCATATGCCCCTGAGAGATTGAGCTCATGCCGTAGTAGAAACCAGCTTCAGAACAACAGTGTGGGAGGTGAATGCCTGTCAGCAGTAGGGCCCAACATCAGTTCCCAAGAGCCACATGTTCTTGGAATGAAAAGCACCGTGCATACAGTAAGGTATACATGTCTTCAGTGATACATTTTTATAATATGCATATGCCCGTGAAGCTACCACCCAGATCAGGATAGAGAATCTGCATCCAGAAAATCTCCTGCTTATGCCTATCAATAACCATCATTCCAACTTCCATCATCACAGTCCTGACCTATTTCTGAACACCATGGCATGTACTTTTTAGTGTCTGTCTTCTTTCACCATGTCATACCTCTAAGACTCTTCTATATCATTGCATGTTGCTGTAATGCATTCATGTTCATGGCTGTGAGATTCCATGGTAGAAGTCTATACAATTTCTTGTTCTCAGTGGACATTTGGGTCCTTTCCAGATTTGGGTTCTTAGAAAAAAATCTCTTGAGAATATTCTGTATCAGTCTGTTGATAGACATAGCATTCATTTCCATTGTCATGCATCCAGAGGTGGATGACCTGAGCACTTTTAAGAATGAAGTCTAGAAAAGAGATGATACTCTGCAAGGTTCATCCCAAAGGTTGTTTGGAAGCAGCACCACCTTGAATACATGTTTGTGGAGTAAAGCAAACTTGTTACAGTGTTATTGTGTTGTGCAAGACAGCAGGCACTTTGTGACAGTGATTCTGGTGCTCAGAGGGGGAGCTGGGTGAATAGGTGGTGAAGCTAACAGGGATCAGAGTTTGCAACCATGCCCTATGGCACTCTGAGCGCTCACGTGGAAACACAGCCATGTGACTCAACAGTCTGTCACTCGGACCCTCATTAACCATGCAGAGAGAGAAGCTGGCCATGGCACTCCGCTGGGAGAGCTCACTCTTCCCCTCCCAATGCCTAGCTGCCCAGCCTCCACTCCGACCTTCCCCAAGCCACACATCTAAAGAAAGACAAGCGTGCTGGAATAAAGGCTCCCTGGATGAAGGTGTGGGACACTCCACGTGGGAAACACACTCCTGTGAACCCTGCGGGTCCTGCCCAGGGTCTGTACTGGCTGCTTCATGCTAAAAAGCTCTTCCTTTATTTCACATCATTAAGACTGAAAGGAAATGTAGCGATTTTTAAACCACATTTTAAAATGTACATAGATGACAAACTACAGGCTGGCAGCTACTTCATTTTGGATGAAAGACTAGAAGACAGATATGGTGGCTGTCTGAGGGATGCCCTGGCCTCTGCAAACCTCTTCCTGCTCCCTGGTCTCCCCTTCATTAGATGTCCTGAAGGTTTTGGCCACAATAAAAGTAACAATGAGTGTCCAGAGTGTCTGCTGAACAGTGGGATCTTCATTTAACTTCACAACTTCCCTGCGCTGCAGGTTCTGCCACTCTACTCACTGTGCAAAAGAAGCAGCTAACCAGGCTGATGGGAAACAGCCCCAACCAGAAGCGAAAGACGCCTTCCCATGAAGTAAGGGCCACCATACTGATCAGAAGAGCCTCAACCAGAAGCGAAAGTACGTCTACCAATGAGCCAACCAGTGCATGGGCTGAAAAACCAGTAGAGCACGCCCTCCACCTACCCCTCACCCCCACTCCCACTGATTCAGAGGACTCCACTGATTCGGAGGAGTGAGATGATAGCAACTGAGGGGAAGGTACCAGCTGGGTACTTATATAGTTTGGTGACTCCTCAGGCCTGGGGTTGGGGTCAGGGCATCTGCCTGGAGGATGGCAGTGTGCACTGTGTCAACTGTGGGGGTACCCTCCTGTCTTGATTTTGAAATCCAGTGTTTTGTTCCATTTTACTGTTTTGTTTTATTCCTGTGTCTGGCAACCTGAGCAACTATTTTGAAGATAACAATGTGCAGCATTGTTCTGTTTTGTTTCATTCTGATGTTTTGTTTTAGTCAATGTTATGTTTTGATTGGTTTTATATTATTTTGTTTTGTTTTGTTTCATTTTGATGGTATGGACAACTATTGTAAAGATAGGAAGATATATTATGATAGCCATTCCTGTTGTCCTGTTTTGAAGTTCTGTTCCACTTCCACTGCTGTTTCAATTGGCTTTTTTTCTGTTTTGTTGGGTTTTGATCTCTTTAAAATTAAAGAAAACAAAAAAAGAAGCAGCCAAGATTCGGTGAAATGTAAGCATGGCCCCAAAGTTCTGCAGCGAGAGTGGTCAGGAGCTGATTCTAGATCATTCCACAGAGCGCTACCTCTGCAGAAGATGCAGTCATCTTCCTCAGGAAGTCCTTGCTCCTCACCACACCCACAGATGGAAAGAAACCAGTACAGAACCTGAACCTGTAATTTCTGTCACTTGGGCCTGCACTGGCTAGAGACTTGGTAGGAAGAGATTAACTCTCCATCCCTGGGTCCTTCTGAATTGTCTGTGGATTTCAACCCACTGACCCTGTTGTGACAGAAAACCAGAAGTAAGCATTCTGTGTGGATACGAAGAAAGATTAGGGCTGACACAAACATGGAAACACTTCCAGGAAATCCATGGTATGTTTGAAGAAGGAGGAGCAGGGAATTCTGGTTCTAAACCTGAGTTCTGCCTGGTTTCCCCAGACAATCCCAGTGCCACCCCCTCAGAACATCAGTCTTGACACAGGGAGCCTGCTCAGTGACCCCCAACAGGAATTCCGGAAAGAAACAGACCTGTTTAAATGAACTGGAAGGAAGGAACTTCAAAGAGGCTTTTCAGAATTTCTCAGGTGTCCAACAGCTCCTGTGTCTAATTTCCTGTAAATAAATTATGACAAAGAGAATTAACTTTTCCTCATGGATAAAAACAAACCATAGAGACTTCAGAGAGGCTTTCAGACAACGAGGCAGAGGAAACATTGTTGGTAGGATTAGCATCAGCAGAGACAGGGCCTCTGCGTGAATCAGCAAGTGGGCTCTCCCTTCCATGCATGCGGCTCCAAGCCGGGGCACACGTTTGATGAGTGGTCTGGATCTCAGCCTCTCTCTGCTTCTTTGCTGCTTGCTTGCCCCGTAAGGTGCCTTGTCCGTACTGCTATCACGGATGAACACTTGCCTTCCTTCCTCTCTCATTTTGTGAGTTCACACATTTAAAAAAAAAAAAAAAACTTTCCTGAAGAAAATTTAAGACAGCATTTGTCTTGGTCAAATTTTGAGGGAAAATAGGGCAAGAAAGGAAAGACATAACCACTCAAAGGGCATCCTTCCTAGAGCCAACCATGAAAGATCCAGCTTGACAGCGGGCAGCTGGCTGCCTACTTACTAATTCATGACCTAGACTAGATCAAGGGATGTGACTCAGTTAGGGAGATGCCAGGTAAAAGGAGGCTCTGGGGCTGGATGAATCTGGCATAGAAACCTCAGCTCACTGGGCCAATGCTACACATAATCTGAGCTCTTCCAGGGAAGTGAACACCAGACTTTAGCAGAGCCGTGCAGCCTAAGCCCTGCCCCTCCAGTCAAACACATTCACATCACAGATGATGCTGTGGTTCCTTTTAGAAAACACTGTTGCAACCTGGACATCTTTCAGTGATCTCTGATGGCCTATACTATAAGTTGTCTCACTTCAAACAATTATTATGAAGTCTTTATTGTACGGGTTAACCTGCACAATAAAATAGCTATAGAAAAATGCAAGTAAAATTAATAAGAGGTTTGGATTATTCCCCTAGAAAACAATAACTATGGCTATGAATAAGATTTTTTACACCATATTGCATATATATACTTATGAATGTATATACATATTTTTGATCACATCTAATAGCATTACTTTCCTGGAAAAGCCAGTGGACATTTCTTGTGGGAACACATTCTTTATGACTGTATTATCTCCTGGATGACTCACTCACAAGGTTCTTGAGAGAAGGCCCCAGTTCTGCAGCACACAGCCCTCTCCATAGGGTTAATAAGTGTCCTCATGATGTGACTGCCATCTCCCCCAGAGAGAGTGAGCCATAACACTCCCATGAACTCATTTTAAGGACACACTTATCACCTCTGCAGTGTCTTATTGGTTACCCAGCTCATTCTGGTGATGTCCAGGTCACACAGGGACACTGGTAGCTATCTGGGAGGCTGGTGGCCACACTGCCTAGTGCCTGCCACTCCTTCCCTCACTGCCCAGGACTCAGCACTCTCCCAGGCTGCCTCCTTCCTGGGCTCTTCCAGTTCCTGCTCCCATGGCTCCCTTCTGCTCACTGCCACCATCGTGACTCCCAAGCTATCCCCTTCCCCTGAGTATGACTGCATGCAAAGACACAGGGAGCCTCCTTGGTATCTACCTTAGGTTTCTCTCAGCTCCCCAGACCTGCACCTGGCTGGGCTAGAAGGGTCAGTGCAATGCACTTCACCCAGCCTGGGAGAGAAGAGGCCAGTTCAGGACACTTGTCCTTCCAAATGACATCCTAACTCTGGCCACAAAGGAAAGAAAGAGAATGAAGGTCATAACTATGCCTTATGCTTTAGTGTCATCTGGGTTTATGACCTTGTCCCAGTGTAATTATTAATATCACTCTCTAAAGGGTTCCATTACAGATCGTAAGCTATATGGTTATCTTATCTCTCTTTAACAGTTCTGGACAAGTTATCAATGTTCTGCAGTATGCAAACGTTATAAAATGTGTGAAGCCTATAAAATGTTGTAAATGTTATCTCTAGGCTGGATCGAGGCTGCTGCGGGTTGGCAGCTGTACCTATGAAACTGATCATTAGAAACAATTACATGATGTGTTATGGAATGTGAGGCTCTGAACACTTCCGTGGTATTTAACATCCTTTGGCATTTCAATGACCTTTTATGATGCCCAATACAAGTTAAAGGACTCATTTACTCCATGACTGTCCCATTTTATCCCAGAGTAAATGAGAGGCTCGATGCAGGTGTCCTGGACGAAATAACGTATTGCATTTCAGAACTTACTGACCGGACGCTAATTTCTGCCATTTGCGTAGGAGCCATGCTATCATTCCTATCGCAGTATCCATGTCAGCTCAATTTTCAGAGCAGCTGTACTGAGACATTGCCCTGCCACTGATTACAGTGGTTTAATGGAGCACAGTGAGACAATAATTACCCTGCATTACCCTGATCAAGTAACATATGGCCCAGAGTTATCACAATGAGATCCTAGTGCTTGGTTAGGACATAAAAAAAGGCAGTGAATGTCATTTAAAGGGTGTCATCAAAAATGAGTTTGCAAGTCTAGAAATGTAAGTGGTCTCAATCCCAAGATAGTATCTTAGGCTTCTCCCTTGTAAATGTCTCACAATTGGTCCATAGAAGCCCCCTTTCATAAACCCAAGTAACTTGCTGAATAGTCACCTTTAAAAGCCACAAGAACAGTCTTTTGGGAGAAAGGAGGTCTGACAGGAGGCTAGAGGGAGAAGAAAATCTATTAATACAATCCCAACTCAACATTCAGAGCATTCCAGGTTACTCCCAGCGGGTGCCTGCAAAACTGAGGGTGTTGCTAGGGTGGACTCCTGAAGTCTCCCCAGAGTGATTCCCCAGGCAGGCACAGCCTAGGCAGAAACATGCTTGCACATGTGCATGATACCCTGCGAAGGAATCCAGCCCCTGTCCTTTACTTAGCACTCACCTGGGGACAGCTGACTGCCACCTGGTTAAAGACACATGCACACGTGGCCGGGACACAGCTCAGGGGTGCGGCACCTGCCTGGCAAGTGTGAGGTCCTGAGTTCAATTCCCAGTGCCCCCCCAAACAAATAAACAACAACAACAACAAAAAGACATTGTACACGCCAGTGTCTCCCTCACCTCAGCACATAGGGTCAATTCTGCAGACCGCCACAGATAGCTGTTGTGGACTCCTGAAGGTACAATCACAAACAAAGGTAAAGCTTCTGTACCTTAAGTGTTTCTACCATAAATACAGCTAGTGGGCAACACATTCACATCACACACATGCACGCACACACACGTGCACACACACACACACACACACACACACAGAGCATATGCCCCCTAAAAGGGCATAAGAGCAGGAGGTCAGATATTAGACCACACAGGGGCACCTTCATAATCAGTGGGGTCCTCCATCCCAGGACCAAATGTCCCCCCCATCTTCCTGCCCCCCATCCCTCTACCCCATTCTCACCACAGTCCTGACGGACTAAGTACCGCTGAGTAGTCAGACCCTGTAGGGGAGAAGTAGAATATACGGTAGCTGAAAATGTGCCCACTGGGGCACGGCTGTTTCAGGAGTTACAGGGACTGCACATCCCCATAACGCAGAAAACATTTAATCACACTCAAATTGTGTCTAACTCTTTTTGTTACACAAATTTTTAGAATAATTTTTCTAATGTTACTGATAAAATTATTTACCTAAAAGTAATTCATCTAATTCATTACAGGCTATGACTTTTCAAAAGTTACCATGGCACAGCAAGAATTCTTGCAAGAGGAGAAACTTCAGTTGTTGTGAATCCTAAACATGACAGTAAGTTCACATAATGCCACATTCCATGGACATTCCAGCCTCCGTGTGTCAAGCTTAATTTTGAATGTGGACTGAATGCGCTGTGGGGTTTTGTTGATTTCTTTGTCTTTTAGATTTCCAATTCTACACAAATCAGTTGAGAACTCATGGGCTCCACGTGCTTCACACCCACTACCTACAATGGATTCAAACAGTCCTAGTACAAGAGCCAGGCAGCCTGGTTCAAATCCCTCTCTCCAGTCAAGCAAGTTATTTGACCTCTCACAGCCTCAGTTTCCTCTTCTGCAGTTAAGATAGTAGCCAGGGCCACCCTGGTAAGAGTACAGAAGTGTCTGGCAGGGGCAGTTCTGCAGCAAGCTCTGAAAAAACATTAGCTATAATTCTTAGTTCTTTATTTTTAACTTTCTTGGCATAATATTTCTAATAAAATAAAGGATTTTCAAAGGGAAAAATACACTTGGAAGCAAATGTTTTCTGTGTTCTATGCACACATTTTCACAAGTTTGTAATCTCTATATTTAAATATTAGTAATCTCTTGTCTTTACAGTTTTGGATCAAAACTACTTTTACATTGTTTCGATTTTCATATCAACCATTCTTACATGATGTATAGTAGTGAATGATGTTAATTTAGCCTAATTTGTTTATTCTCATATTGTTAGTCATTTGAGTTATTTTCATAGACATAATTTAAGACTATTTCATTTACATTTTATTCCTGGCCCTCTTTGCTTTGAAATGACGCATTCTGAGAAGTTACTTTCTACTCTGGAGAGCGACAATCTCTTTAATTTTTCTAAAATGTAACTGGATCCAGTTTCTAAAGGTTCCTTCCTTCCCTCTAATACTGCTCCTTTTCTTGGACCTCAGATAAAAACTGAGAAAAACAATTTTTTTTATTTTGGTACCAGGGATTACAGTTGGGTGTGGTGGCACATGCCTGTAATGTGAGAGGCTGAGGCAGGAGGATGACAGTTTGAATCCTGCTGGGCAATTTAGCAAGACTGTGCCCTGCAATAAAAATTAAAAAGGGCTGAGGATGTAGCTCAGTATGAAAGTCCTGGGTATTCAATTCCCAATACCAAGAAGAAGAGGAAGGAGAAAAGGAAGATGAAGGAGAAGAGAAAGGAGGAGAGGAGAGTCCACAAGAAGAAGAGGGAGAAGAGAAAGAAACTAAGCAAAGGAAGGAGTATAAAACCTCTTGGCCTGGTCTGCATTCTGCGGGTAGAACCCCATATATTTCCCGAGTGCAGGGAAGGAGCATTGCTGGACCTGGCTCCATTTGCTCTTATGCACAAAGCTGCCCATTGCCTGTCCCAGCCATGCTGAATTGTGTGACCCTGACCAAGGTGGACTGACCCAGACAGGTGGGCCATGTGACCCGAGGCTGGGATATGTGAATAGCCAAGTGTAACAGAATAAGCTGGTTGGTTATTTCTTTCTTCCTGAAATTTGAACACAGAGAATACCAAGAAAATTAGTTGAGGGCAGTAGGAGCTCAGGATGTAGCAGCTAGTGGGGACAACAAGATCTAGGAGGAGCTCATGCCTCTGTGTGGCCCCCAGCCCTTGAGCACAGTAAGATCTGTGACTTGCTTCCAATCCATACAATATGGCAAAGTGACTGGACGAATAAGATCACGTGTATATGATTACACAACCGCGGTTATGTTATATGACATCATGTTGCCATTTTAAGAGGACACTACCTTCCTCACTGGATTTCGAGAAGCAAGCAGCCGATTGACCCATATGGCAAGGAGTTCCGGGTAAACCAATAGGCAGCAGGAAACGGAGGCTCTCAGTTCAGCTGCCTACAAAGAACTAGATGCTTCTACCAAGCACACGTCTGGGAGCGTATCCTTAACCGGTCCGACCTCAGGATCACAGATGTGACCTACAACCTGCAGACTGACTGCAGCTTTGTAAGACCCTAAAGCTAAGCCCAACCCATGACTCCTGCCTGACCCACACATACTGAGGAATAATAAATAGGAGCCGCTCTAAGTCATGAAGGTTTTGGAACTGTGGTTAGAAACCAGGACAAACACGATAGAGTTGATTTAAAAAGAAATGAGCTATAGAAGTCAGAATCTTGAAGGCACGGAAAGTTGGAGTAAACAGAAATTGAGGAGGAAAAACAACTGCCGGAGTAGAGCATATGACTCAAGTAGGCAGAAACGAAAGACAACTTGTGAGAAGCTGAATTCCTTTAGCAGCAGAGTGCTCAAGCCTCCTTCTAATGATGCATAGATTCCCAGGGCTCAGAGCTGGAAAGTAACTATTTGCCATATGTAGCTATAAAACAAGTTTAATTAATTAAATCCAAATTAGAAACTCAGTTCTTCAGATGCACCGTCCACATGCCACGTGCTCAATAACCACATGTGGTACTGAAATAGTGTACAAGAGAAAATTCCCATCACTCAGAAAGTTCTACTGGCTAATGCTGCCCTAGATGTTCCTAGGATTGGCTGGGTCGGCTCCGGTTCCAGAGAGGCTCAGCCCTTCTTTTACTATGATCCTACACCCAACGCTTCCATCATTTTCTAGCTTGCTGAGCACATGAACTTGAAGTAACAGCCAATATTTTGATACTCACTTTTCTACCCAGCTGACTATTCATCCGACACTTCTTCAGTGACAGCCAGCAGGCGCCAGTCCATCCCACCCAACACCCCAGTTCTGAGCCTTCCTTCCTATCATCCAGGCTGCTCCACCCTCTTCCCCTCCGCCCTCCATCCCTTGGGTAAATCAGCAGATAGTCTAAATGTCAACTGAATTTTTTTCTCCTTTCTAGCCTGCTAATGAACTTGGAGTGAAACTGCTACACTACACGACACAGAGCATTTCTTTTTTTCACTTGGGTCCCACCGCTCTGGCTGAGTTACAGGGTTTGCTTTCCCTGTTGACCTCTGCCCTCCCAGGCATGGTTAGCTCATTAACCATTTTGCTATTACTGTACCTTTAAATCAGTCACCAGAAAACCTATTCCCCTGCTGGTGTAGGTGTCTGGTGTAAAACTTTATCTCTCCCTCAGCTCAGGTAACAGGATATTAAAATATTTGTATCAAGCACACTGAAAAGTTCAACTGTCAAAAATAGTAATTTTGTGTCAAGTTCAAAATGAAATAGACAGTCCCAGAAGGACAATTTTGAAGAATCTGCTTTTGTCCAACCTGGGAGGAGGGGGAGGCACAGCAGTGAAAGAGAGCAAATAAGGGGAGGGGGAGGGGCAGGAACAGGGGAAAGTCTGCATTTGATAGGGCTGGATTTTCACTTCCCGCTTGTATGTAATTCACACGTAGTAACTCACAGAAAGTAAAATAGCAGGTGACGGGGCGGAGGGCCGCATAAGCCAAGGGGATTTAGTGTCTAATTGTCCACTGCCAAAGGCTCCATTTCCAATTTAGCTCCAGTTAGGAAGAGAAATAAGATGTAAGGAATGAGAGAAAAGGGCTGATGAAGAGAAGGGCTGGGGAGAGGAGAGATGGAAACAGAGATGGGAAAGAAAACTCCTGTCCAGTCCAGGGTCTCATGTGGGTTCAACACTTTGCTATCCCGGGTGGGGAAGGCCAAGAGCCCATGGGCAGGGCATGAGTCTCATGCACATGTGCCTGTGCACCCCAGGCTGCAGTGTGTCAGGAGTCCATCCATGCTCAGGGTCGACGGAAGTACTCCCCGATACTAGAGAGCGAATTGACATTTATTCCATGCAATCCCGGATTTCGCCTTTTTGTTCTGCTAATGGAAAAGTTCTGGACTATACCTCCCTCTCTGGAACACAACTCCCCTCCTTCCTGGCAACACACTCTAGAAGAGAAAGACCTTGGCCATGGAGCCAGGTTTCAGTTCAGTCTGGCCATGCAACTTATCATCCATGGTAAGCTGGGCAAGTGACTTCACTGTCTCATCAGTGAGACAGATATAATAACTGCTACCTCACAGATTTTATAGAAATTAAATGAGCTCATTTAAAATAGCACTTGACAAAGCCTAGAAGTTCATTTGAGCTGCTACCATTACTGAGATTGCTATTGTCAAGGTTACCATCATTTTTATTATTCACCTTCCAACATGAACGGCACTTGCCCCAACAAATCAACCCCATCCCTCCTGGCCACATTTAACACTCGCTTTTCTAACAACAGCATTTTTGTGTGAATCAAATCTTTTGTCCCTGTGCTTACTTTTATAACATATATTACATTTTGAAAATATATATATTCATTTACTGGCTAATTATCTGTCTTTTCTCTATTAAATAGGGGAAGCTTATCTGTCTTGTTCATCTCTTGAATCATTGAAATTATCTCAAATTTTTAAATAGGGCTTATTCTGTCTCCAAAGACTCAAAATTCCA
Organism: Hydrochoerus hydrochaeris; assembly: GCA_004027455.1. Lineage (NCBI taxonomy): Eukaryota > Metazoa > Chordata > Mammalia > Rodentia > Hydrochaeridae > Hydrochoerus > Hydrochoerus hydrochaeris. The sequence continues at coordinate 175,959 of PVLA01004419.1, forward strand.
GGGTAGCATCACTGAATCCCAAGTTAAAATAAAGCCTTTGGGGCTCTTGTGCTTTTTTATCTCTCAGTTCTGTTTGCTACTTATTTGCTTCATCACCTGATCCCTTTCCTCCCTGGGAAGACAATATGGTCTACAGTAGCCAAAGAGAAAAAGTAAATGCCCTGATTGAAATCTCCAAGAACAGATTCTGATTGGTCCAATTAAAGTTACATGCTTCTATCAGAACCAATCACAGGTAGCTGTGGGTTTGAAGTGTATCTTAACTGGATAGTTAAGGGCAGTAGGAGGGAGGAGTCCATCTTGACCAATCAAGTAGAGGAAACAGGAATATTATGGAATGATAGTTGAGGAATACCATAGAATGATAGAATGATTTGGTGGTGGACAATTAGACATAAATCCCTTGGTTTATGTGCCATTGAATCTGTCACCTGCTGTTTTACTTTCTGTGAGTTACTATGTGTGAATTACATACAAGCAGGATGCGAAAATCCAGCCTATCAAATTCAGACCATTCCTGGTTCCCTGCCTCTCACCCCTCCACTCCACTGTACTCATTCATTGTGATTTCTCCTTCTCTGCCCAGGTTTGACAAAAGCAGATGCTTCCCAAAGAATATTAAGCAGACAAAATAATAATAACCACTGCACTCTGTATATGATACCTGGAAGGAAACAATCACAGACTAGGTGTTCAGTACTGTATGTATTTTAGGAACAATGAATTACGTGCTGATTTTTGCGTGCACACACACACACACACACACACACACCTCCACCCTGTGTCTAAAGAAACAAAAGAGTGAAAACTGAGTCAGGACATAGTCCAGGATACAAGGCTTACACTGAACAACTGAGTGACCCTGAATGAGATTCTTTCTCCCCTTTGAACACCTATCATTCCCTATAAACCAAGAGGGAAGTCTTTTCCCCTATCAGCAGCTATTAAATCAGACCACACTTACAAAGGTATCTTAAGTTAAAATAGCATACAAATGGGTGTTGCTGATAACAACATGACTGGCTAAGGTGTGAAGTCAAGCATCTGCTGTGTCTAGGAAGACCCTTAGACATTTGTCACGTCACACAGAACACGGTAGCCTTTGGACCCTCCCACGTTTATTTGTTTTAATATCTATGTAATCCATGGATGTTTTAGCTAAAGAACAAGCATAATGAGCTATGAGTTTGAACATGGTGTGCGTGCATGCGTGTGTGTGTGTGTGTATGTGTTTTAAATTAAGAATTAACTAAACCTCAGGAGTTTTCAATCTGTTTTCCTAATAAAGTTTACTCAGAAACATTGGATTGGCAGTGACTATCGAGAGACCCCAGGGCTCTTTGTGTAAATTGAAAAGACTCCTGAGCTTGCTCCTGTTTTTATTATGGGAATCACACTAAATGTGATAATTTTTGAGAAGCGCGTTTGCTGTCAGCTTCTAATTGTGCTTGCTCATAAGCAACTGAATGGGGACAAATCGTCTCAATCCATCTGTGATTACAATTACCAAACATAGCAACCTTCCCATCAGACCCAAAATAGGAAGACCTCACCTTTAATAACTTCACATTCAGCAGGGCTGGGTCATAGGCTCCCAGAGGACGAGTGGCATCTAACTTCTCTCCTAGCAGCTTCCTCTCCTGATTTGGAACTGTGTGTGATTTGAGGTTTAATTTAGGGCTGCAGTCTCTGGTGGCCAGATCTTAAGGGCTCCCCTCAGCCCAGCTACCCAGATGTGTGCTGTGACCAGACTCACCAACCCCTGCCTAATAGCTGCCATTTTGAACTCAGAACGAAGCTGATTGCTAATGCATACTTGGTTATATTTTGTTTTATGTAATTCTTCCTGTATAGTAACTAAAATTATCCTCTCAAAAAATGTCCAAGCTACATGAGTTCTTTTTACTTTAGAACTAGAAAGGTAAGAAAAGAGAAGAGAAGAAAAGAGAAAGAAGAGAG
>PVLA01004420.1:0-20239 GCA_004027455.1 Hydrochoerus hydrochaeris
TTGTTTACTTTTCTCCTTGATTCCACTGTCTGCCCCTTTCTTTGAGGCCTTTCTGCCATTATTCCTGGAACCCTGGTGATTTTCTTCTCTCTCTCTAGAATGTCCTTCAGTATTCTTTGCAGGGTTGGATTGGTGGTCACAAACTCCCCCAGTTCCTCTTTGTCATGGAAATATCTTGTCTCTCCATTAATTTTGAGAGGCATTTTTGCAGGGTACATCATTCTGGTTTGGAAGTTATTTTCTTTCAGGACTTGGAAGACTTCACTCCAAGCTCTTTTTGATTTGATGGTTTGCATTGAGAAGTCTGCTGTGATTTTGATGAGTTTTCCTTTATAGGTAATCTGTTTCTTTTCTCTGACTGCTTTAAATATTCTGTTCTTGTGATGGATTTCTGGGATCCTGATTATTATATGTCTGGATGTAGATCTGTTTTGGTTGTAGCTGGCTGGAGTTCTATATGCCTCATTTATCTGAACTTCACTTCCGTTACCTATGTTTGGGAAGTTTTCCTTAATTATTTCTGTGAATAGACTTTTTATTTCATTTGTATTTATTGCTGCATCTTCATTCACATATTTTATTCTTAGGTTATAAATCCTCTTGTCATCTTCTAGCCTTTGTATCGTTGCTTCCTGGTTCCTTGTTATTTTTAAGAGATCCTTCCTTTCACGATCATACTTGGCAAATCTATCTTCAAGTTTTGAAAGTTTGTCTTTAGTTTCTGTTAAGAGGTTTTGCCAGCTTTCAATGGAGTTTTTAATTTCATGATATTCTCTTTGGATCTGTTTCATAAATTCTAGATTTTGTTTATATTCTTTATCAAAGGCTTCTTTCCTTTCTCTGGGTTCCTCTATTCTTTCATTTGTGTCTACTTGAGGATTACCCAGGACTTCTTTTATTAATCTTCTTATATCTTGCTTCACCTGAGTTAGAATTTTAGATTTAAATTCGACGATGAGGTCATGGATGTATTTCTTTATTTCTGATGAGGCTGTCTCTGACATTACAGGTTTGCTGCTCTCAACCTCCTCTGCATTTACTTCTGTTGGACTCACTTTCCCTGGTTCCGCAGTTGGGGACCTTTTGCTCTTTCTCTGTCTTGTCATGTTTCCAGCCCCCTTCAGACAGGTGGGTGGTGGAGGTCTCTGGGCCTTTCCTATTGCTTACAGTTTTTCTGCAGTGCACTTGCTAGGGAAGTACCGCCCCTCAGTCCGCTGCAGATCTGTGAGTTGCAGGCTGAGAGCTGGCTCCTCCCCGTACTCCAGTCAACCAGTTTATGCTTCAACAGGTTTGTGTGTCCCCTGGGGATGCCACTGGCCCACAAAAGCCTCGTCCCTGGCTATTGGGTTTCAGCCAAGGGCGTGGCCCTGCCCCAGCAGATCCCACCAATCTGCTTTGGACTAGGAGTCATCAGCAGACGCTGCCTCGGGTTTTGACTCAAGCCAGCCCTGCCCAACTCCAAAATGTCACCTAGCCAATCCTCCCGGTTTGGGGATTCCAGTTCCTGTCACTCACCAAAGTTCGTGCAGCTTGACTGGCTGTTTCCATGCCCTGCCTCAGCGCCTCCTCCAGCCGAGGGTCTGGAGCTCACCAATCCCTGCTCTCAGCAGGGCCGCCATCTCAGCTCAATCGTGAGTCACCTGACTTTAAGATGTGCCAGTACAGCAATTGGGGCTTGCCCAGCTCCAGCCCTCTGTCTGTGCTTCTTGTTCTTTTTTTTTTTTTTTCTTTTTCTTTTTCCTCAGTTTCTTCCTGGGTCGTTAGAATTCCTCTCCTTTTGTCTGGCTTTCTCCATGTTGCCAGATTCCAACGTCTGAGTTGTTTTTATTTTATTTTTTCTCAGAGAGGCTCTCTTATCGTGCCGCCACTCAGTAGGCCATCTTGCAATCCCCCTTTTTTCCCTTTTTGAGACAGGGTTTCACTATGAAGTTCAGGCTGGCCTTAAACACACTTTGTAGTCCAGATTGGCCTCAAACTTGCAATGATCCCCTCCTGCCTCAGCCTCCCGAGTGCTGGAATTACAGGTACGTGTCACCATGCCCAGATCTTTTTTCTTTTTTATGCTCTTCTTCCTGTTACTGTTACCTAATATTATTACTTTCTTTTTACTTCTCGATAGGATTACCTATCTAACATTTCTCTCCTTTTCCTCATTTTCCATTAATTAATATTTCAAATTTTAGTTTTCTTATCTTCAGTTTCCCATCCATTCTATCTTTTCTAGTAGAACCATTAACCCTTAGGAATCTTTAGGTAGTTAGTTCTATTCTATTACTGTTGAATACTGTTCTATTAGCAAATGTACAATGGTTACATTTAATAGATATTTATTGTTTGTCAATATTTGATTTTTCAATGTTTATACTATAATTATGGGTCTCTTTTCTATGGCTAATGGTGGTACATTATTGGTTCTAAGCGTATGTCAATGTCTAATTTGTTTTTGACACTACTATTAGTGCTGATGTTGTTACCATAGCCAAGGTAAATTTTGTTGCTGTTAGTTGGTTTTCTCTGTATGCCAATGTCTAGATTCCCTTTGTTTCATTAGCAAGATTATGGCCTATTCTTGGGGAATTGAGTACTGGACCAAATATGCCGCAGCCTTCCCACCCAAATAAGCAGAGGTGACTGAATTCTGGGACAGTGGTAAAGGCCTATAGTTAGCCACGTCCCCAGGATATCACAGAAACACAGACATTAACTAAAAATCTTCCTGCTAACAAAAAAAGCCTTTCACTACAATCAATCTCCAAACCCTAGCACAAAAAACAAACACACAAATAGAAACACACAAATAGAAACAAACACACAAATAGAAACACACAAGGCAACAAATTGCCACCAGGAACTGCTAACTCCACCAAAACTGATTCACAAGGCATGAACAGAAGGAAGTCAAAAAAATACCAAGAGCCAAATTAAATAAAAAGAATTACACAAAAGATAATAAATAAATTAATAAGGTGTTTGATGAGCATAAAGGAGATACAGTTAAACATAAAATGGACCTAATGAAAAAATCAGTGCATCTATGGAAAACACTAATAAAAAGCTAGCTGAGCTAAACAAACTAATACAAAACATGAATGCTTAGCACAGAAAAGAATCAGAGTCCATAAAAAGGTACCAAGCAGAGATTCAGGAGATCAACAGGTTTATCAAAATATGGATAAAATGTATTCAACATGAGAAGGAAGTGTCACAACTAGAAAACAGAGCAGGTGTTGATGACTCATTAATTAGATACTTTTTTTTTTTTGTACTGGGAATCAAACTCAGGACCTTGCACTTGCCAGGCAGGCATTATGACACTGAGCTATATCCCCAGCCACTGAGAAACCTTGTAAACAACAAAAGAATGTGAAAAATACACCCAACATCTGCTAGGTGACACAACTAGCACTCCAAAAAAGTTCTCAAGACAGTCCTAGAAAGAGATAATGAAGCTAGCAATACTGTAAGGTCTAATGGAATGAAAACATGAGGCAGTATGAACAGTCAAGTAGAACGGAAGGAAAGGAATGAGCAACAGGAAAATAATACAATGACTGAAATAAGTCAGTAGCTTTCAGTAAAAACTCTCAGCATGAATGGCCTCAACTCCCCTATCAAAAGAAGCACATTGGCAGAATGGATCAAGAAACAAAATCCAGCAGTATGCTGTGCACAAGAAACACATTTAACCTGAAAAGAAATTCATAGACAAAAAAAATCAAAGGATAGAAATTCCATGCATAAAACAAACAGAATTAAGCTATCCGATTTTTAGGCAAAGTGAACTTCACACCAAAACTGATTGGAAGAAACAAAGAAGGTCACTACATGTTGGTTAAAGGAATAATTCAAAAAGAAGAAATAACAATTACCAACATATATGCACTGAAGCACAGCACACCCAAATTCATAAAAAGTACAGCTGGACATAAAAGATCAGATAAACATAAACACAATTATAGTGGTGAATTTCTGTATCTGTCACTGTCACTGTCAACTGACAGATTAAATTGAGAAAAAAATCAACTAAGAAATACCAGCACTGAAGAAAACCTTCAAATAAATGGACTTAACAGACATTTACAGAGTAATCCACCTAACAACAGAATATACATTCTTCTCAGCAGCACATGCAAGTTTCTCCAGCATAGACCACGTAGTAACCAATAAAGCATGCTTAAGCAAATACAAAAGAATTGAAATCATGCCATGCATATTATCAGACTTTTAGCACAATGAAACTAGAACTCAGTGGCAAAAGACACCACAGAATAATGCAAACACATAGAAATTAAACAATATGCTGTTAAATAAACCAATGAGTCACAGAAGAAACCAAGGAAAAAATGGAGAAATAAGAGTTCCTAGAATTAAATGATAATACCAGAACAATATACCAGAAATTTATGGGACACAATGAAAGCAGTCCCAAGAGGGACATTTATAGCTAGGAATGCCCACATCAGAAAAGCAAGAAGCCCAAATAAATAACCTAATGATGCACCACAAGGTCTTAGAAAAACAAGAACAATCTAAATCCAAAGCTAGAAAGGAAATTATAAAGATCAGAGTAGACATCAATGAAATGGAGACTAAAATGCAGACAATCAATGAATTGAAGAGTGGATTCTTTAACAGGATAAACAAAATAGACAAACTCTTAGAAAAAAGAAAGGCCCCAGATCAGTGCAATTAGAAATGAAAAAGTAAAATTACAACTATTTCACAAAATTCTACCCCAATAAATTGGAGCATTGAGAATAAATTGATAGATTCCTAGATACATATAAATTACCAAAACTGAATACAAAAGATATAAAACCTCTGCATAATCCACTAACAGGCAATGAAATTGAAGCAATAATAATAATAATAATCTACCAATTAAGAAGTCTTATAACGTTTTCATTCATTGGTTGGAATGGTTTTATTCTGTTTTGTTTGACCTTATTATGTGTGATGATATGAACAGCTGCTTTGAAGAAAACAAGACATTATGGCAGGCATTGCTGATTCAATATCATCTTGCTTTGAAGTCCTACCATACTTTTATTCTTCTATTTCCTTGGTTCTATCAGGTTGTGTCTTACTGGATTTAATATGTATGATAGTATAAACAAATTTTTTATGGAAAATGAGATATTATAGTAGCCATTGTTCATCTTCTGTTATTTGGTTCAGAATGCCTTGCAATACTTTCATTCTCTTGAACGCTTTTATTCTATTTTGTTATGTTTGATATTATTGTATGTGATGCTATGCTCAACTATTTCAAAGAAAGAGACATTATGGTAGCTACTGTTGATATCCAAGTGTCTTGTTGTGAAGTCTGTGTTGCTTGCATTGTTCTATTCTAATCTGCTTTATTCTGTCCTCTTTTGTTTTATTCTCTGTAAAATAAAAAATTTTTTTTTTAAAAAGAAAAGCCCAGGTCTGCATGAATTCACTACTGAATTCTACAAGAACTTCAAGGAAACTCTTACACCAATGCACCTCAAACTCTCTAATGCAATTGAAAGGGAAGGCATATTCCCAAAATAATTCCTGAAAGCTAGCATCACTCTAATTCAAAACCAGGCTGATATAGGTGAATGAAATGCCTGACCTACTATGCCCGAGAGTTCGTGTTCTATAAAATTGAAGAATAAATTTTAGGAACAACAGAGGTGAAGAGTAGAATATATTTATTGAGAGAAAGCTTCTGTCTGAAGAGAGACAGAAGGGGTCCCGAGCAGGTTGCCCAGGACTCTCTGTCTTTTCCAAGGATTTTTATAGAGTAAGACCATGGGTTCAAGGTGGGGAAAGCCTGAAAACTCACAAGGCAGATGGGCATAAGGTGGGATATAACTATAGTTAGCCAATAAGATCAATAGTTCATGGTGGAACCTAGGAAGCAGCACAAAGAAGCCTGCCGCCCTCTTGGTAAGCGCCTGCCTCCAGAGTGAGCCAGGAAGAAATCCAGTAGTGACTCCTGTGAGCCTAGCCATGCGGCGGGCTTGGAATCAAACATCCCAACTCCCCCCGCCCTTTTAGAAACTGGGGACAGAGGTCTGAGCATCTCTTAGGAGGATGACTGTAGGCAATATAGCAAATATGGGGGGTCTCCTCTCTCTTCTCTTTGAAAGCAAGTGTTGTTTTCAGTTTTGTTTCATTATGATTAATTGCTTTATTCTATTCAATATTCTCTTTTGATTGATTTTATAATGTTCTGTCTTTGATTTGATTTTTCTATACCTAATTGACTAGACAACTATTGTGAAGATAATGAGATATACTATGGTACCTATTACTGTTATCCTGGTAACCTGCTGTGAAGTTCTGTACCAAATTTACTGCACTGTCTCAATTGGCTTTGTTATGTCTTGTTCTGTTGTATTTCTACTACCTTTAAAATAAAATTTAAAAAAATTTTTAAAAACCATCAATAGTTCAGGTAATATTGATTACATTAGGGACAAATGGGAAAGCAAGTCACGTAGAAAGCGGGCATTCTTGGGGTTGTGACCTTTACCCTAGAGGGATGGGACAGTGACTCCAGAGTGAGAGGGAACTAATTAGAATATCAGTCCCCAGGATGTAGATGCATGATCCAACTGAAAGAGAATTATGGGCCAGTTTCTCTAATACACATAGACTCAAAAGTTCTCAGTGAGATATTGGCAAACAGAATGCAACAAATCATGAAAATGATCACACACCATGACCAGGTAGACCTCACCCCATGATGCAAGGATGGGCCAATATATGCCATTCAATAAATATATCACATAAACAGAAGCAAGGGCAAAAAAGTCACATGATCATGTTGATAGATGCAGAAAAAACCTTTAAAAATACAATATAACTTCATGATAAAAACACTCAAGAAAATAAGAATAGAAGTACTTTATCTTAATCTGATAAAAGCCTGCCAATATCTAATACAATTTAATAATAATTTAATATAATGGGGAAAAACTGAAAACCTTCACTCTAAGATCAGGAACAAGACAAGGATGTTCATTATCACCTTTCCTGTTCAACATAATTCTCAAAACATTAGCTAGCAATCAGGTAAGAGGAAGCAGTAAAATCAGTATGAATAGGAAGGGAAGATGTTAAATTACCATTAATTGCAGATGACACAATTTTCTATAAATAATACACAAAAATTCTGTCAAAGATTTCCTAAAACTCATAACCAAATTCAGCAATATAGCAGGTATAAAATCAACACATAAAAATCAGTAATGTTCCTATACACTAACAATGAACCTACCTAGGGAACAATTAGGAAAAAAACCATTCATAATACCGCAAAGAAAAATTAAATACTTAGGAATTATCTAGGGAAGTAAAAGACCTCCACAATGAAAACTACAGTACTCTAAAAAAGGAAGTTGGAGAAGATATCAAAAAATGGAAAGATATTTTCCATTCCTTGATAGGCAGAACAATGTAGTCAAATTATTTCCAAATTGATACTTAGATTTAATGCAATCCTATTCAAAATTCCAACAGTATTCTTCATAAAACAATACAGACAATACAGTCCTAACATTCATATGGAACAAGAAGAGATCCAGACTAGCAAAGCAATCTTGTATAACAAAAACAAAGTAAAGTAGGAAGCACTACAATCTTAGATTTGAAGTTATAAAATCTAAGTTGATAAAAACACCATGGTGCTGGCACAAGAACAGGCATGTGGATCAATGGAACAGAACAGAGGATACAGAAACAACACTGTTTGATCCTTGACAAAGATGCCAAAAACACACTTTGGAGGCTAAGTAACCTCCAAGGGTGCTGGGAAAATTGGTGGTCTACATGCAGAAGAGTAAATATAAACTCATGTATCCTACCAGGTAAAAAACTAAAATCAAAACGGATCAAAGATCTAAATATTACAACAGAAGTATTTAACCTGCTGGAAGATAAAATAGGTAAAACTCAAAAGACAGGCATAGGCAAGTATCCTTTGTGCAGAGCCCCAAATGCACAGAAATGGTACCAATAATCAACAAATGGGATCATATCAAATTAAAAGCCTTCTGCACAGCAAAAGAAACAATCAACATAGTGAAGGGATATCCTATAGAATGGGAAAAAATTTTGCCAGCTATTTCTCAGGCAGAATACTAATATCTAGAATATATGAAGAACACATATTGACCCCAGATATAGACCCAATCAAAAAATGAGCAACAGAAATGAATACAAATTTCTCAGAAGACATACAAAAGACCAATAAATACACAACAAATGTTGAACATCACTGACAATCAGAGAGATGCAAATTAAATCAACAATGAAATTTCATCTCACTCCAGAAAGAATAGCTATCATCACGAAATTGGGTAATAACAAATGCTGGTGAAGTTCTTGGGGAAAAGAAACTCTTCTACATTGTTGGTGGGAATGTAAACTATTAAAACTACTGTATAAGTCAATATTGGAATTCCTTTAAAAACTAAAACTAGAAATTCCATTTGACCCAGTGATTCTTCCTGAAAGACACCGTATTACAGTGATACATGCATATCTATGTTCATAGAAGCGCAATTCAGAATGGCTAAATTTTGGGAGCAGTCTGTCTGCCAATCACCAGATGAACAGATAAAGAAAATGTGTTTATACTATGGTGTACTACTCTGTCATAAAGAAAGATAAACTGGAGCATTTGTAGGGAAATAAAAGCATCCTGTGACCTTAACTTTACATAAAATCAAACTCACGAGCCCAAATATTCTTTTATATAAGAAATATGAATTGCATATACAGAAAAAAGTAAAAGATCATAGCAAGTAGCAAGGTAGATTTTGTTCAACTGGGAAGAGAACCAAGAGGTCAAGAAAAGGTCGGGAAAAGGAATAAAAACAGAATGAGTATGTGTTATGCACATGCACCAACTCACCACAAAGGATGTGACCATTATGTAATGCAAACATTTACTAATAAAAAACTGACTAAAATTTAAAAAGAAAAAAGTGTGGGCTTCCTTTGCCCATGAAGGAAATCAACAGAGGCTGGTGACCTGCTTGCAACAAAGAGAATTTTAAGCTTCTTTCTATAAACATAATCTGGTTAGTTGGCATTTGAGCCATGTTGAATTTAAGATTGTTTTTGTTTGTGTGGCTTTTTGGGTTGTTGCTGTTTTGTTTTTTGCTCATGGTCTCCCTTCATTGCCAGCTTACATTACAAATTTTTTTAATTTTCTAATATGCAATCTCTGGTGATGATTTCCTTCCGATGTTTTAGGGACTATTGTTTTCTGCATTTTCAGTTCTTGTGTACTTTTGTGTATCAGTTCTTGTATAGTTTTTGCCTTCCTTTGATTTAGGTTTTTAATTTCTGAGTGTATTTCAGATCTGCTCTTGAAATTTATAGCAGCCTGCTGTGGATGTGTTTGCTGTGGATGTGTTTGCTGTGGATGTGTTTGCTGTGGAGCTGCTTAGCGGGCAGCCTGGAGAAAGATTTGGAAGTTGTTAGATGATGTGAGAAGCACAAGGGATTGAGATTTTTAGCTTTTGAGCAGCTTGTTGTAGCAGGTGGTTTTTTTGTTTTGTGTTTTTTTTACAAAATTGCTTATTATTAAGGATATGATGTTCATAACATACATTTTCAGTATTTTAACCATCTTTGAGTGTACAGGTCACTTGCATTACTGCATTCACACCTTCCTGCTGCTGTCACCATCATCCGTCCATAAAATTCCCCTCATCTTGCTGAGCCTGGAGCCCTGGGTCTCCATTCTCCCCGCCACCAGGCCCCAGAAACCACCACTCTATTTCCCTTCCTGTGATTGAACTGCACTACCTCACACATGTGAAGGCAGACATTATTTGTCCTTCTTTTATCAGCATAATGTCATCAGGGTCAGGTGTGTGGTGGCAGGGGTCGGTATTTGTTTCCTTGTTCAGCCCGCAGGATAATTCAGTGAGTGTGTGTTCCTCATTGTGCGTGTGCATGCATCTTGGGTGGCCTTTGCTTTCAGTTCACGCTTTGGTTATTGCGGATAACATTGCTGTGAATGTGAGTACACTGATATCTCTTTTAGACCCTGTGTTTCATTCCTTGAGAGTATATCCTCCTAAGTATGGCAATTCTGATTTTATTCTTTTGGCATGTGTTTTTTATTTTTTGGCTTAGGTTTTCTCTACTAATTCAGTTTGTCAACATATAAAATCAGCTACAGGAAGAAGACAGAAAAAAAGACATTAGAAAAAGACATACTTTTATTTATTTTTTACCTTTTTATTAGTGTATGTTTGTAGTACATAATAAATGCATTCATCATGGGAAATTGGTACATATGTGATAAACATTTCTTTTATTATTAAAAGAGAAAAAAACAGGAAAAGGGTAGAAATAATACAGAATTTTAAAAAAAAGATAAACAGTAAGAAATCACTAGTTGATAAATTACATATTGTCCTGTTAGAAATTGTTGTTCAAGTTACAAAATTAAAGCATACAAAGTAGACATTCAAACAGTGAGACTGTAAACAGCTACCCATGCATGAGTCTCTACATGTATTTCTATCCTTTCTGTATTAGAGAGAAAAACAAAACATAGCAAGACAAAACAAAACAAATTCCTATAAAAACATGAAACCAAAAAGTCATATAAAACCACAGTACAAGGTGATCTACAATGGTTACTGTGCTGTCTCTTGTTATCTTTAATAGAATTGTCTATATCATCAGGCATAATTGAATATAGCAGTATAATTGAATATAGCAGTACATAACAATATTAGTAAAAACAAAACATTGTAGACAGTGTAAAACTTCAAAGGCAGGTAATAATCAAACCAGAGTGGGTAGCCTAGTAAATCTTGTCATCTTCAGTGTAGTTGCCTATACTCTCAGACTTGATACTATCAATCATAACAGCTTTGAATAAAATCTGTCAATACAAAAGAGCGATCTAACAAACCAGATTCAATTAAGATCAGTCATGGTAAAACAGTGTAAATTATACAGAGCTTCAGATTAAGTTATTAGGAAATTAAGGATGATTACCATACTATATCCTGCTATTTTCAGGATAACAGTCTGTGCCCTCAAATCTAGTACAAGTAGAATGACTGGAACAGAATATAATCCATCTAAACAGAGTGGTGTGAGTAATGTGGATTTTAAATCCTGGTACACTATTAGCAATATCATCTGCCTTCTTTTTTTAGACTATTCCTCCCCTTTTACTCCCACAGGCTGCTGCACATTTTGAGTCCCACTAACTCCCTCAGTTTTTAGATTGGAGGGGGGGCAACCTGCTATTTACCTAAGTGGTTCCAAACCTTCTCATTCCTGGACTTGATCTTAGGTTGTATTCCTTTGCCTAAAAAACCTCAAGGTTTTCCTTTGTTATAGTACTGCACATAAGTATACTGTCTTTCCAACCGGTCTGCAGGTAGTGGTCGAGTTGCCCCTTTTTCTCTCTGGCTCCCTGTCACATAGAGCATTGTTTTCTCATATTTGATTTCCGGTCCATAAACCCTTTCTAAGGTTGATTATATTTCCTATACAGAGCATCTTGATGGACCTTACCTCCTGATCTACTCTGCCTGTATTTCTTTCTTTTTTTTTTTTTTAGTGTATCAAGGCCATCTATGTTAGAGCCAACCTTCTCTGCCTCATTTCTGCTATGCTATTTTTTTGCCATTGTTTACTTTTCTCCTTCATTCTACTGCCTGCCCCATTCATTGAAACCTTTCTGCCACTGTTCCTGAAATCCTGGTATTTCTCTCTCTCTCTCTCTCTCTCACACACACACATGTCTTTCAGTATTCTCTGTAGGGTTGGATTGATGGTCACAAATTCCCCCAGTTCCTCTTTGTCATGGAAACATCATTTCTCCATTAATTTGTAGTGACAGTTTTGCAGGGTACATCAGTCTGGGTCGGAGGTTATTTTCTTTCAGGGCTTGATCTGATGGTCTGAGTCGAGAAGTCTGCTGTGATCTTGATGGGTTTTCTTTTATAGGTGATCTTTTTCTTTTCTCTGACAGCTTTTAATATTCTGTTTTTATATTGAATTTCTAGTATCTTGATTATTATATGTCTGGGTGTAGCTCTGTTTTGGTTGTAGGTGGCTGGAGTTCTGTATGCCTCATATATCTGAATATCATTTTCTTTTCCTATGCTTAAGAAGTTTTCCTTAATTATTTCCATGAATAGCCTTTGTATTATTTCCATGAATATATTTTATTCCTGGTTCTTCACTCACATTTCTTATTCTTTTAGATTCTCTTGTCATCTTCTAGCCTTTGTATTGTTACTGCCTGTTTTCTTGTTATTTTTAAGAGATCTTTCCTTTCATGATCACACATTGCAAACTTGTCTTCAAGTTTTGATAGTCTATCCTTAGTTTCTTTCAAGCAGTTTTGTCAGCTTTCAATGGAGTTTTTAATTTCCTGGTAATCTCTTTGACTCTGCTTCATCTATTCTAGGTTTTCTTCATATTCTTTATTGAATGTTTCTCTCCTTTTTTTGTGTTCCTCCCTTTCTTCGTCTGTCTTCTTGAGAGGTGCTTAACATTTCTTTTATTAATCTACTTATATCTTGCTTTACCTGATTTAATGTTTCAGTTTTGAGCTCATCTACAAGGTCCCAAAGATGTCTCTAATGTCCATTGAAGCCATGTCTGATGTTGCATGTTTGCTGCCCTCAGTCTCTTTTGTTTTTCCCTCTCCTGGATCAGTGCTCTCAGGGTTTTGGGCTGGGGGCTTCCTCCTGTTTCTCTGTCTTGTCATGGTTTTGGTTTCTTCCACACAGGTATACAGTGGAGGTCCCAACCCCCTTCCCTGTTGGCCACAGTTCCTCTGAAGCATGCTGGCGAGGGATTTCTGCCCTCTCCTGTTTGCTCTTGTCACTGAGGTGTAAGCAGGGGCTGCATATTCTGGCCCCTCCCCACTGGGCTAGTCAACCTTTGGGGACCTTCACTGGGTTAGTGTGTGCTACACGTAGGGAATCAGTTTGGGACGGCTTATTGGGTCCCAGCCAGGGGCATGACCCAGGTCAAGCAGATCCCACCAATCTGTTCTGGGAAGGGAGCAACCAGCTGAAGTCAATGTCATTCCTAGTTCAGGTTCCTCCTGCCTGATTCCAACATGTCATCCATTTGGTTGCCCCTGCCCTTCCTGTGTGTGGGGGGTCTTATTCCCAACACTCACCGCAGCTTAATGGAGGTCCCTCACCAGCTCCATTCTCTGTTGGGCTCACCAACCTATCTTTAGCGCGACTGGTTAGTCGCAGCTGTATGGTTTTGCTCCAGCAGGTTCAGGCTGCTCTAACCAGTCATTAGCGGGTCACAGCTGTGCAAGCTCAGGTCGCTATGGTGGAGCTTGGGCTGCTCTGGCCTGTCACAGTGGCAGCACGAATTCAGGCGGCTGGAGAGCTCTGTGGCCGCCAATGGTAGCCCCAGGTCTGTGTGCTTGACCAGCTCTTTTGCCTTTAGTTTCTTCCTAGGTCGAGAGGATCCATCTCCCTCTGTCTGGACCTCTCCAGGACGTCTTATTACGGCATGAGTTGTCTCTCTCAGGGGAGGCTCTGTATCCTGCTATCAATCGCCATCTTTACCTCTCTCCAACCTCTTATCACATCTTGACCATTTTTACTTCCTGTTCTCTTCCCTTCCTCGTGTCTCTCTCTATCCTGGTCCCTTTCCTGTCTCCACAAAGTATGCCTCCCTGTGGCCTATCATCTATCTTTTCTTTGCTTCTTAAATTATTTATACTTTGAGTTTCTCACATAACAGAAACCATGCAATATTTAATATTTTGTGTCTGATTTATTTGACTCAGGATTATGGTGTCAAGGTACATCCACCTTCTTACAAATTACTCAGATTTATCCTTCATTATGGGCAAATAGTACACCATTTGTATATATACTACTTTTTCTTTATTTATTCATTGGTTGATGGACATATAGGCCACTTCCAAGATTCAGGTATTGTAAATCTAGCTTAAAGTCCCAACAACAATGTAGAAAGCTGTCTTTATCCCTACAACCTGGCCAGCAGTATTTTTTTTTTTTTCAGTTCTTGATGATAGCTATTTCTGGAGGAAGATGGAAACTCAGTGTATGATCCTTGTTTGAGACTGGGTTTCTCTATGTAACTCAGGCTGGCCTTGAACTTACTATGTAACCCAGGTTGGCCGTGAACTCATGGCAGTCCTCCTGCCTCACCAAACCTGGCCTCAGTGTTGTTTTGATTTGCATTTTTCTAATGACCAATGGTGCTGAACATCTTTTCAGAGGCATATGGCCATTTGTAATTCTTCTTTTGATAAACATCTTTCATTTCAATTGATCATTTTTAACTGTGTCTTTTACTGGGCAGCTCTATATATTAAGTTTTATATATATATATATATTTTTTTTTTTTTAATTTTTAATTTTTTTATTTTTTTGGTACTGGAGATCAAACTCAGACTGCATGCTTGCAAGGCAGGTGCTTATGCTGCTAAGCTAAATCCCCAGTCCCAAGTTCTTCAATATATTATAGCCTTTTATCCAAAGTGCAGCTGGCAAAAATTTCCTCCTATTTTCTAGGTTGTCTTTTTATTCTCTTGGTTCTTTCAACAGCAAGTTAAATTGCAGAAGATTTTTAGCTTGATTGTAATCCTGCTTGTTGATTCTCAGTGTTATTTCTTATTTGATTTGGGTTTTGTACAGCAAGTCCTTGCCTATGTCTTCAAGAGTTTTTTAGCTTGCAGCAGATTAAAAGACATGTTTAAAAATATTGTTTCAAACTGTAGGTGGGCTTTCAGCTCATTATAACCAGTCCAGTATCATTTACATAGTGACGGAATGAACTCAAAGAAAGCTTAAGTCAAGAGTCAGCCTCCAATTTTCATGTCTCCATGACAGCATCCATTTGTCATGTCTGCCTCCAATTTTCGATCTAGCATGTCCAGCTATGCCATTAATTATTAATGACTTCCTCTCCTGTTCTTGGCTTCTCAAGGATCATATCATGTGTCTGGGGGCTCTGATTCAAATTTTCTGCCATATCTCTTTGCTTTTTCTTCTTTTATTTACAAAGCTGGAGATCATGCTGTCACAGAAGCAGATGATATGTGGTCAGGGAACCATAGGCCAGTCAAGTCTCTGCTTGTCTCCTGGCAGCTCTGCCTCTCTTAACCTATTCTATCTATATTTCTGGTCAGTATTTCATGGGAACCCATAGGATGTGAATAGATTCCACTCTCCCATTGAGCCCAGGCTTAGGAGTTACTAGTCAGCCTATGAATGGCTCAGTGTGACTGTTGGTTCCAGGGAGTGGACTTCTATGCACTCCTGTTCTCACATTTCTGAGGGTAGGAACCTCATGGGAAGTTCCACTTTATCTCTATTTCAGGGTAGCAATAGGCTCAGTGAATACTGCTAATGGGTGCCTGAATTGGACTGGCACACTCTGGGACTGATAGCCTGGTTCCTCTCTGCAATTGGAATACCAGAAATTTGCAATTTGGGTGGCGGGGGGTGGGGAGAGTGTGTTACATAATGTTAATGTCATCTTTGGTTCCATTTTAACTAAGAAAGGCACTGTCCCAGTAAAGTAGCAGATTCCAAGTTTGCATGTGATAGTATTACAGTCATAATTTTTATAGAGAAGAAAGTTTCCCAATTCATACATTTCAGTAATTTAACATACATTTACTGAGCATTTACCATGTTCACCAATTAGCACCCTGGGAGAAAAACAGAACAGGTGTTCCGGTTTGTATCTAGATGTCCCCTCAAAGCCTCATGCATGTATTGAGAGCTGGCTGGATGTAGGGTATGTGATACTGGGATTAAGGGTGTGTGGTACTAAATTAGTACACTGATTGGGATTAGCATAGTTCTGGGTATGACTGAGGACATTCACTGAAGACAAAAGAATCCACTGTATGGAATAAAAGGGAAAGGGCAGTTTACTGTTGCTGCTCCTACTTTGCTGCCTTCTTGCTTTCATATTATGGGTTGTTTTTCCTCTGCCACACCACCCTGCCTTGCAACCAGCTGACTATATACTAAAACCTCTAAAAACTGTGAGCCAAAATAAACATTTCCTTTTGTACTTCTGGGTGTCAGGTATCTTGTTTAAGCAACAAGGAAGTGTTAGGACAACAGGTGAGATCTTTCCTTTCACCAAGCTCATAATTCACTCTTTAAAGATTTGCTAGCCACCATTCTATTAGCTGAAGAACCAGCATTTTGTAACAATTTCCATGCAGTTCTAGCAAAGTAAAGTAGCCAAGCTCTTGGTTCCTTGGTGTGTGTTTGTGTTTGTACAGTCCACTGTTTTAGTGTTTGATGTCCTGCTTGATTTGCAATTTGGTAAAAATACTTAGCACCATGTGACTGAAGTTAATATAATTAAAAACAACCTGCAGGCCTGCACAGAGAACTCCATCCAGCTGTGCAACCTCGCTCAGAACCTGGTAGGCCCTGCCCAGTACCCCAACCAACAACGGACTTTAAGGTAGGTACCTTGGGGCCTGGTTGGGCCCCACCCAGTGACAGCAAGTGGCCGGGGAACCACCTGTGCTCAGTGCCATGAGCTGAAGACCTTCACAGTGAACTCCATCTAGCTGTGCAACCTGGGTACCTCACTTGGAACCTGGTACGGCCCCACCCAGTGACCCCAGCAGCTGTGGAGCTTTGATGCACCATATGGCATGAGCTGAAGGCCTGCATAGCATACTCTCATACTCTAGATATATCTAGCTGTTCAGCCTTGGTATACCCCTCAGAACCTGGTAGAGTCCCGCCCAGCAGCCTCAAGCAGCCATGAATTTCACAGTACCACATGGAGTGTGCTGAAGGCCCACCAGTGTGCTCCCCAAAGTTGAAGAGCCTTTAAGTGCCACTAGGGACCTGGTAAGGCCTGACTAATGACCTCCATTCAACTGGGGAAACTCCCTGCAGTACTGACAGATATCCTCAACCCAGGAAGCAATTGAGACCTTGCATTCAGCTTCTCCAGGGGAATACAGGGAAATGACAAAATGAAAGAGCAAAATGCAATCTCCAATTTCCAGCCCATCCTAAACAATCCTAGGAGACATGGACATAGAAGAAAATGTAACACATACAACTGAAACATCTGAAATGATAGCAACTGAAGTAAAGAAGTAACTCCATGAAGCTGTAAAGGAACTCAGATCAGAAATAATATCCCAGGTAAAAGAAGAAATGATAAATGTAATAAAAAGAATGCTGAACACATCTAAAGAAGACATAGTTTTTAAAAATTGAGGTGCACCGCAGAAAGATGGAAACCTTGAATGAACAATATATGAAAGAAACAAAATGCATGAAACAGATTCAAAGAGATATCCAGGAAATCAAAAATTCCATCAAAAGCTGGCAAAACTGCTCAATGAAAGTGAAGATAGATTTTCAGATCTTGAAGACAAGATAGCAGCTAGTGAATAGGAAAGGAAAAATCTTTTAAAAAATAACAAGGAATCAGGAGATAATTCAACAGTTTAAAGATGATGCAAAGAAAAACAATATAAGATTGATAAGTGTAAATGAAAAAGGTTATAACACAAATGATAAAAAAAGACTATTTACAGAATAGCTGAAAATTTCTCAAACATGGGAAAGGAAACTGACATAGAGATAAGTAAAGTATAAATAACTACAATAGCCATAACCAAAATAAAACTACACCCAGACATATAATAATCAATATCCCAGAAATTTATAACATAAAGACAATATTAAAAGCTATTAGAGAGAAGAGACAGAGCACCTATAAAGGAAAACCCATCAGAATCACAGCAGACTTCTCAACACAAACAGTGAAGTCAAGAAGAGCATGGAGTAAAGTATTTCAAGGTAGGCGCTTATGTCGCTGAGCTACATCCCCAGCCCTTGAGTAAAGTATTTCAAATCCTAAAGGATAACGACTTTCAACCCATATTGATTGTACCCAGAAAAACTATCCTTCAAAATCAGTGGAGAAATAAGATACTTCCATGACAAAGAACAGCTGAGAAACTCCATGGCCACCAAACCAACCCTGCAAAGAATACTGAAAGATATTCTGGATAGACATAAAAATAACTATGACTTCAAAAACACCAACAGAAAAAACTACTAAGCAAGGCAAACAATTAGAGGGGAAATGTGAAGAACCAATAGCAGAAAGATAACATGACAAAAATAAGCCAATATACATCAGTTATAATAATTAATGTTAATGGCCTCAATTCACCAATTAAAAGAAATAGACTCGCAGAAGGGATCAAGAAACAATACCTAGGAGGAAGACAAGATGGCCAATCAGTGAGCAACAAGATACAAAGCCTCCCGGGAGAACCAACTCATACGTCAGAATAAAGCACCCTGAAGAGACCCAGACAGGGGGAGATGGATCCTCTTGACACAGGAAGAAATTAAAACATAAAAAAGCTCATCAAATACTCCGGGACTACAACTGAGACAGCTGAAAATTGCAGGACACAGCGTTCTCATGGTGACCCAGGAAATGTGCACCAGCTTGGATCCACGCCGGCCGGCAGAGCCGCCCAAACTCATTCCTGCCGCCACTCGCAGGAAGAACTTCAGTGCTGAGGTGGGGGGTTGGTGAGCCCAATGGAGAGCGGAGCCAGCAAAGGGACTTTCATTAATCCATCGTCAGTGCTGGGAATGAGACCCCCACACACAAGGGAGGGGCGCTACCAAATGGGCGACATGTTGGAATCAGGAAGGAGGAGCCTGAACTGGGAGGGACAGTGACTTCAGTTGGTTCCTCCCACCCAAGAGCAGATTCATGGGATTTGCTTGGACTGGGCCATGCCCCTGGCTGGGACCCAATGAGCTGTCCCAAATCAATTCCCTGCACCTAGCACACACAAACTGGGCAAAGGCACCTGAAGTTTGGTTGGCCCAGTGGGGAGGGGCAGGCAAACACAGCCTGCTTACACCTCAGTCACAAGAGCAAGCAGGAGAGGGCAGAGGTCCCTCACCAGTGTGCTTTGGAGGAACTGTAGCCAACAGGGAAGGGGGCTGGGACCTGCACAGTAACCTGTGTGAGGAAGCCAGGGCCATGACAGGAGAGAGAGGCAGGAGGAGGCCCCCAGCCCAGAACCCTGAAAACACTGAACCAGGAGAAGGAAAAATAAGGGTAACTGAGGGTGGCAAACACACAACATCAGACATAGCTTCAACGGACACTAAGAGATATCTTCAGAACCTTGTAGATGAGCTCAAAACTGAAATATTAAATCAGGTAAAGCAGGATATGAGTAGAGTAACAAAAGAAATGCTCTCAGGAAGCATCTCTCAGGATGATACAGACGGAAGAAGGGAGGAACACAAAAAAAGGAGAGAAACATTCGATAAAGAATATAAAAAAATATAGAATACATGAAGCAGATTCAAAGAGACTATCAGGAAATTAAAAACTCCATTGAAAGCTGGCAAAACTCCTTAAAAGAAACTAAGGATAGACTATCAAAACTTGAAGTTGGCAGTGTGTGATGATGAAAGGAAAGATCTCTTAAAAATAACAAGGAAACAGGCAGTAACAATACAAAGGCTAGAAGATGACAAGAGAATCCACAATTTAAGAATAAGAAACATGAATGAAGAAGAAGGAATACATACGGGCGAATTAAAAAGGCTATTCACAGAAATAATTAAGGAAAACTTCCCAAGCATGGGAAAAGAAAATGACATTCAGTTGTGTGAGGCATACAGAACTCCAGCCACCTACAACCAAAACAGATCTACACCCAGACATATAATAATCAAGATTCCAGAAATTCAGTATAAAAACAGAATATTAAAAGCTGTCAGAGAAAAGAAACATATTACCTATAAAGGTAAGCCTATTAGAATCATGGCTGACTTCTGACACAGACCATCAGATCAAGAGGAGCTTGGAGTGAAGTATTCAAAGCCCTGAAAGAGAATAACCTCCAGCCCAGATTGATGTACCCTGCAAAACTGTCACTAGAAGTTGATGGAGAAACAAGATGCTTCCATGACAAAGAGGAACTGGGTGAGTCTGTGACCACCAATCCAACCCTACAGAGAATACTGAAGGACATTCTAGAGAGAGAGAAAAAAAATACCAGGATTTTAGGAACAGTGGCAGAAAGGCTTCAATTAGTGGGGCAGGCAGTAGAATGAAGGAGAAAATTAGACAAACAAAGGCAGAAAACTAGCATGGCAGAAATGAGGCAGAGAAGGATGGCTAGAATCTCTAACATAGATGGCCTTGATACACTATGTTGTTAATAGTGCAC
>PVLA01004420.1:30129-60747 GCA_004027455.1 Hydrochoerus hydrochaeris
TACCGTGGAGGATGAGCATCAAGTGTGAAGCTGATTTCCCTAATGCGTTTTCCAAATGCAGCAAACCGTTCAGTCTCCCGGCTGCTCTGGGAGGCACGAGAGGGGTTGCCCAGGACTTGAACGGTGGAGGATCCCTCTACACCCCCGAATTCAAGCGCCAGACTGTTGCACTGAAAACTGCAGTTTGGGATTTCTTCTTGGCCGGCTCACCAAATTTAACCATTTGCCTAGTTTGCAAATAGAGAAATAGGCCCTGAGAGGACGTTCACGTTTCCAGCTCATACAGCTGGTGCAGTTGGAACACCTCTTACTTACTCTGCACAGTTCTATTTAAAAATAAATCCAGGCTCCAGAACCTTAAGTGCTTTCAGCAAAGTGTAAGGCTACTAGCGCCCTTTACCAAACGCCTTTTATTAAACTTGGTGGTTTTCGCTTCTGCAGAGTTGGGAGAGTCATTCTGTTGAGGGTAGTCATTCTGTTCTTCCAGCGTTCAGATCCGAGCCGCAGTTTGTTTCTTAGACTCTTGATTGGGGAGAGGATGAGAAAGGTATCACTGCAGAGGCTCGGAGTAATTTCTTTAGAGCCAGTGCGCTGGCTTTTTCCCTTGGACCTGAATCTTGCTGTGGGTTTCTGTGAGTTCTTGGTCCAGCTGCTCCTGCTTGGACCGAGGATACACTATGCTTTTGGAACGGAACAGTGCGGTCAGAGTCAGTTTTTCTTGAAATATAAATGAATTAAGATTTAAAAAAAAAGTTCTAAGAATGTCTGAAAATGATCCAATTGCAAGTTCAAAGACATTGTTTTAGGTAAATTTTATTAACATTTCTGTGCGTGTGTATGGAATATTTTTAGAGGAGGCTTTGAAGACTAGTTTTGCTGACGTTTTTTTTTTTTGAAAAAAAGATTCAGAAACATTCAAATTGTTTTATCTCCTGAACACTGGCTGTATCTAACTGAGAGGAAGGACCCCACGTGCACTTAGAAATACTGCTGTTGCAGCATGCAGTAGGGGAGATTTTGATAAGTTAAAATTTAACATCTAAATTCCTCTTACTTGTGCTTGTAGTATATTTCAAAATAGAGCCAAATATTGTGAAAGTAGTTTTGTTACCTCCTATCAACTATTAATACAGAATAGTCTCTTAAAATACTGTTCCAAAACTAAACAGTTGTAAAAAAAAAACCAGAAGAGTTAGTTTTTTTTTTTTTTAATAACTTGAGAATTGATGCTAAAGAAAAACACTGAAAAGTCATAGTTGTAGTACAGTGTTAACAGTAGTCCTCGTCTTTCCCAACTGTGGGACTTAAAGCCAGCCATGCATTACACTGTAGTCCATCCCAATCATTTTTTTTTTTTTCCGTAACAGAACCAAGTTACCACTTCGACATCATTTTAATAGCTGTGAGTAAAAAAGGTTTTGTCTTTTTAATTTTTAGGGAATGAGTATTGCTATACTGGGACCCACGTTTCAAGATTTGGCAGCGAATGTAAACCGAAATATCAGCAGTCTTTCTCTAATTTTTGTGGGCCGGGCCTCTGGATATTTGTGTGGCTCTATGATTGGTGGTGTTCTTTTTGACTGTATGAATCATTTTATAGTTTTGGGTAAGGAAACACTGATTTCTGCTTGTTTGTGACTGTTTGTGTGTTTCTTTCAACATTGGCTCTGAATATGGAAAACATGAGCCTGTAGAATGGTCAAGCTGAAATGGATAGTGTTCTGTGCTCTCCATGGAAGCTGGGTTTCCCCTCTGTCACCTTGGCAGGTGTGCCTTAGCAGTTCTTTGCCTTCCAAGCCTTCATGTATTCAGTCACCACTCCAGGCTCCCAGATGGGAGGTCCACAAATTGCCGGTTCTCAGGGGCTAGGACAGCTCTCAGGCCACGGAGATCAGCATAAGCTCCTGGTAGGAACGCTTCTAGAATCTGTGGCCTCTAGATTGAAAATTAAGGCTCAGGGAATGTGAGTCAGCTTGTTTTTGCCCTGCTGTCTCGGGTAGTGGTGACCCCTGACTACCTTACTCTGGGAACATGGCACGGATTTTAACACATTCTTTTTTGAGTGAGTTTCTGTGTTCAAAGAAATCTCCTTTGCAAGTAAGGGGAATAATTTACTGCTGGTGCATAAATAATTTCCAAAATAGACTGAAAGAATGTATTTCTTGCATTTTTCTCTTTATTGCCCAAACTGATTTATTTAGTTTTATTACAAACTGCTATGCTGATTACATTTTCTGTTTGCCTTTTTGCATCATATCTAAAAATTTCTTTACATTTTTAAATGAGAAAATTCTATGTAAATACATTTTGCCTTTTTATTGCTATAAAACTTGTGTATTTTATATATTACTAGCAGTAGTAGAATTATGTATGTCTTAGTAATGTATATTTTATATTCTGTAGAGCTTCTACTAGATTTTAATGAAATAACCACTTTAGAAATTACAAATTATTTTGCATTTTGAGACATTTTTATGATGTTGATTTTGACACATGACCCTGGTTAATATAGTTTTCATAGCTGGTGTTTCACCTTTTCTTCTCAGGGGTGTCACTGTTGGGTACAACAGTTGGTCTTTATCTCATTCCTTTTTGCAAAAAAGCAGTATTACTGATTGTCATGATGTCTGGCTTCGGCGTTGCAATGGGCCTACTGGATACAGGTTAGTGAATCTTCAGTGTTACCTCTAGGAGTACATCTTTGTACAAGAAAATTAAAGTCACTTGCTCTTAAGATGATACAGACTGAGTCAGTCAGAACCACCCTTCTAATAGCTGCTACTCTCCTTTAGTAATGTACAGAATTTTGAGCCATCAATTATGAAGTGAATTTAAATAATTTTATTGCATGGGAGAGTGTTGATTTACAGTATTGACAATGGATAGCCTTTCATTTTGGAATAAAATTTTTATCCTTATAAGAAAGGATGATTTAAGGGTATAAAGCACATTTTAGACCAGTGTTTTGCTGTGGAAACACAGATGCCACCATCCAATTTAATGTACTCCAGATTGTTAAAATTATGTTCACATCTATTAATTATGTAAATATACTCTGGATTTTGGGGGAAGAAACTTACGGCATGTACTGTTACCCTTGTGTCTGTTCTTTTCTCAGTCAAGTGTTTCTGCCCTGCTGTAGTAGAGTTTCTCATGTCATCATGACTTAGAAAACCTGCTAAAACATTGTTGGTTAATGGCTTACTGCCAAATCTAGCTTCCTAGGCCTCTCTTCCCTGCTCTATTGTTTTTGATAGATTGTGGAAATATTTTGTATTCAGTTTTTCTTCGATGGTAAATTTACAGGGTAGAAATATATATTTATCAGAAAATACGATTACCAAAAAACCGGTGACTAGATACTCTGGCCTTTGACCTTGTTCAGACAGTATAAATACAGTTCCTGCAAGGTGTTCTTGTGTTCTGTAACAGGCACAGCATAATAATTAGTCACATTCCTGATTGTGTATTTGCATCTGCTTTACACATACATAAAATAATATTCAAGTTTCCACAAGAACCCATAACTTTGGAAACTTGAACATAGTAAGATTTTACCTAGTAAATATATATACATATATATATATGTGTGTGTCTGTGTGTGTGTATTTACCTAAATAAAATAATCTAAATAACATAAAATACTTAAAAATAAATAGGCCTACAAATATTGTTTCCCAGTCCTGTGTTAGCACTGATTTATCAAAAGCCCTTGCTAATGTGCTTGCTTCCAGGAGTACAGTTTGGCAGATTGAGTCATCCTCTATATGTGTTATATGCATAGTTTTGTGCTGACAGTGGATTAAATTTTCTTAAATACAGAATTAACTCAGATGCACTGATTGGTGACTGAGAATATTATAAAGATGTTGCCTCTCACTGACAATAAAAACTTTTTTTTTTTTTTAAACTAAGTTACTGTTTAATTTAGTTTCCACATCTTTCATTGGTAGGTGGGAACGTCCTTATCTTGGCTCTCTGGGGGGACAAAGGAGCCCCACATATGCAGGCCTTACACTTCAGTTTTGCCTTGGGTGCCTTTTTGACTCCTATTCTGGCAAAACTGGCCTTGGGGACGACAGTGTCAGCTGAAAACCACACAGAGCCTGACCTCCACCCTCCAGCTCTCAACCGATCTCCTGAAGCCCACCCAGACCTTCTGTTTGCAGCCCCTGATGACTTGAACTTACTGTGGGCTTATGCTTCTATCGGTACTTACACCTTAGTAGTTTCTGTCTTCCTGTTTGCTCTATTTTTCAAGAAAAGCTCAAAGCACGAAAAATCAACAACATCTGCTCAGGAATCTCGAAGAGCTAAACATCACAGGGCCCTGCTCTGCTTCCTTTTTCTCTTCTTCTTTTTTTACGTTGGAGCTGAGGTAACCTATGGCTCTTACATTTTCTCATTTGCAACCACCCACGTTGGCATGGACCAAAGCGAAGCGGCTGGCTTGAACTCCATCTTCTGGGGGACCTTTGCAGCCTGTAGGGGCCTGGCAATCTTGTTTGCCACATGTTTACAGCCTGGAACCATGATTGTGTTGAGCAACATTGGCAGCCTGGTCTCATCTTTATTCCTGGTGCTTTTTGACAAGAACTCACTTTGTCTCTGGATGGCGAGCTCAGTGTATGGGGCCTCAATGGCCGCCACCTTTCCCAGCGGTATTTCTTGGCTTGAGCAGTACACGACCATAAGTGGGAAGTCTGCAGCTTTTTTTGTCATTGGTGCTGCTCTTGGAGAAATGGCTATTCCTGCAGTAATTGGAATTCTTCAAGGAGAATACCCAGATTTGCCAGTGATTCTGTACACATGTTTGGGTTCAGCAATATTCACTGCTGTATTATTTCCTGTGATGTATAAGTTAGCCACCTTGCCTCTGGATCGCCTGCAGAAAGGAGACAGAAGGACTGAGGACCAGAAAGCTTTACTAAATGACTTTGAAGAAGATAATGAAGGAGATGACGCAGAAAAATGGAATGAGATGGATTTTGAAGTTGTTGATATGAATGTTACAGTGAGGGCTTCTGTCATACAGCCATCTAGAGATATTTTGATGGAGCCCAGATTTGATGAATCCAACTAGTTTCACTCAGCTGCAATGATGTTTGAGTGTTTTCTGCTAAATATTGGTAATTCCCTTGTGTAATACTTTGCCAGAGATCAGGAGAAAGTGGACTAGCATTGGGAGGAGGTGGATTACTTAGTAACTTCCTTGAATACTTACGATTTCTAAAGAGTCCATTTGGAACAGAGCCTTAGAAGATTTTCTGCATGCCTATCTGTAACAAATGCTAAAAGTTTTGAAATAACCAGTTGGTGTTATAAAGTAGAATTTGTTCTGAGACTCTTGTCGGGCATGAGGATAGTTCTAGTCGAGCAAAACTATGCAGAAATGATTTGCTGAGGGAATGATGGTCACCCATACTCTACTGGGAAGTTGGAGTGAGTTGTTTCATGAAAGAGCATCCTTGAAATTAGATGTTTTTATTAATGGCTTTATCTTTTCTGTATGGCTGACCAAAGAACGCTAATGACTCATTTCAGTTTGTATTTCTACGCAAAGAGCATGAAGCAGGGCCCATGGGATCTGGCTTCAAGCGATGACCACCTTCGGGTCTGTATTGCATCACTAACATACATCTCATTTTTCTCAACTTGTGATCTTCGATTCTGGAAGTGAAAAGGGGATGAGTTTCAGATTGAGAAACTTAATGGGTTGTAAGTTTACAAGATGTTTTCTAGAACAGCCCATTCATTTTAAATGATGCATATAACAAGAATGATAAATAGCTCTATTACTGTGCTATTGATTATGAATTCATGACAGTTTAATATTTAGTGTTTTCTTTGAATACCTATTTAAAGAAGGCTATTGTAAGTGCTGCGTTTTATTGCTCCTGAGACACACTTTTTCCCCAATTTTTTTTAGCTTCTCTGAAATGGGATATGTCTTGCAATCAGTTACTATCAATTAGAATATATCAATGCTAATTGATAGATCTTTCCATATATATGACAGGTTGTGTTTTATAATAAGTGTCTTAGTTTCAGTAAAAAATAGGGATTCATTCAGTTATGGAGATTATACTATTTTTGCAGACATTTGTAAAAATAAAATTATTTTTATAGTTTTCACTAGTTACGTTTTGTGGGGATTTGGCGACATTGTGTTCTGATGTTGGGAGCTGCTCCAGAGTTACTGTCTTAGTAGCAGGGCCTGCATGGATCTTTTGAGGTCTGTCCCTTATCTCAGGAGCCTCTGCAGCTCTGACCCTTGCTATTTCAGGACTCGGTCCTCGGCGTGTTTTGAGTGATAATCGGAGAATTACTAGTGCAAAACAGGTGCAAATTTGTAGTGAGTCACTGTCTTCAACGATTGGCTATGTGTGTCACTCTTCAAACTTCTTCCTGAGTTTGAAATATCTAGGAGGCCAAACCAAAGATGAAAAAGTGATGTGGTGGCCTAGATGTCAGGGATGGGAGTGTGGGTACTTTCATACAAGGATGGCAAAACTAGTGTGGCCATCCTTTGATAAATCACTAGGATCGATGACAGATTTTGTTTACTTTTTCCCATGTTTTATGCTGAATGATAATCAGATTTCTCTGATTGCAGCATCTTAGCTTGCTCTTTTTTTCTTGCTTTCTCTTATCTAATTTCTATTAATTCACTCTCAAAAACTTGTTGGGTTTGTCTGACATGTACTCATTTACCTTATATGCCCGCCTCAGCACTGGTTCATGCTAATACACTTGGAGAGGGCTGGTAGAAAGAGTGAGAAGCCCTTTTCTTTCTTTCTTTCTTTCTTTCTTTCTTTCTTTCTTTCTTTTTTTTTTTTTTTTAAAACATACTTAGTTTGAGCTTAGAAAAATGTACTGCTTTTCCTCAAGTTGTTGGACTTCAAGCAGTAGTAGTAGTTTGGCCTTTGGGCGGCCTGTTACAAGAGGAATTCTGTGAGAATCTACTTTCAAAGGGTAGAAGATGGAGTTGAGGGAGAGAAGCATGGTGAGAAGAATATGGCACAAAAATCTGGAAATCCACATTGGAAATTCACTGAGATTCTACAGTCTAAAATATGAGTGGCTCTAAGGAGCAGACATTGTTACGATTTGAAAAGGTATTTCCATATTGGAAGGAAATGATAGGGTGGTTCCAGCGAGCACCCATCTGAACGGTCAGTTCTTAGGTAAGTGTCTGTTGGTACACCAGTACCCATGTTCTCCTTTTTTGAGTAACAAGTGACCACAGATGTAACTGGAAACAGTGTACATTGATTGTTTCACACTTCTGTGGGCCAGGAATATGGGCATGACTCACCTGAGTCTTCTCTTTGGGTCTCACAGACCTTGCAGTCACTGCCAAGCGGAGCTGCATTCTTTCCTGGTGCTTGGCAGTCTCTTCCAGGGATACATGCTTGTTGGCTGGATTTAATTCCTTGCTTTTGGGCTACCGTAGGTCTTTGTTCTCTGTTGAGTTCTGGTCACCACTCTCAGCTGGCTGCCTCCCAGAGTTTCTTGCCGTGTGAACCTCTTATAGATCCTTTTACAGCATGGCAGCCAGGTGAAAGGCAGCAGGAGAATCTCTTGCCCCAGAGAACAGTCTCTGCTAATCTGGAGTTGTATATCACAGAAATCACAGTGAGAATGACATCCTATCACCTTTGCCATCTTTGACTTGAAGCCAATTATATATATTCTACCCACACTTTAGGGCAGAGGCTAGAACAGGATGTGACTCAGGTGGGCTCACCAGAGGAGTGTCTGCCATTCTGGGGTGTCTGCAAAATCCAGTTCTCCCATCCAGGTACTCACCAGGCCTGACCCTGCTTAGCTTCCGAGATCAGATGAGATCGGGCGCGTTCAGGTTGGTGTGGCTGTAGGCACCAAAATCCTGTTCTCAAAGTGGCTAAAGACTGTGAACTTTGGGAGAACAGCTGTGCTGAAAGTGGCTACAGGTACAGCCCAGTGAGTGGGCTGGTGTGGGATTGGAATATTCCCTGCAGTCCAGGTGAGCAGACCCACTGGGGAGAATCATTCTGTTTGCTTACTGTATGCTCAGAATTAGGGCTCCCACCCCCCAACACTTTATTTTTTGTCTTTTACCATTGTAGTTTTAACCTCTTTAGATGCAGCTTAATTAGAAGGAAAAAAATTAAGTAATGAAAAAATACTGTTTTCAGGACTTTTCTCAATTACTCCACTATTTTTTAAACGAAAAATTTCTTTTAACAATCATTTTTTTATGATGGTCCTATATCAAATGTTATGGTAGAAATTTAAGCAGATACATAGAAATATTAAGTGTAAATAATGCATAATCCTAAGCATCTCTTAGACTTTTCATCAAACCTAATTTTGTAAGTATGGCATAAAGGGGGTAAAAATTCTTCCAATCAGGAACTGCATCAAAAAATCACAAATTTTGTAGGTAAAAGGCATAGTCAGTAGTACAGTTATTAGACTGGTTATTCATTTTGGTTTTGAAGAGTTGTAGTTTGTTTTAAAAACTTGATGGAGGGGCTGGTGATGAGCTTAGAGGTAGGGTGCATGAGAGGCCCTGGCTTCATCCCCAGCACTGCGAAAGAAAGAGAAAACAGCACGAGCTAGGAGATGAGCAGTGTTGTGCCACACTTCTGAAAAATGAGTCCCAGGTTATACCGAAAATGATTGTTTCTCAGATTCATTGAGTAGTCAGAATTACTCTCTCATATTCATATTGTGAACCTAATAGCAGTGTATCACTTAATCCTATTGCTTAAACATTATTACTAAATGTACTCTTTTAGGGCTCCCGATGTCTGTTTTTAAGTGTCACTTTTCATAGTGCTGTGTGTATTGTATCTGTGAAAGCAGGGATATTATATATGTTTGGTATTTGTCTGTGTTACGAGGGCGGGTCAGGAAGGTGTCCTGAAAAGGTAACGAGTCAAAGCTTGTCCACAGGCTTCCTTTTTGTTTTAGGGTGCTGGGTGTGGAACTCAGGGCCCGGAGCACACTGGTCAAGCACTCTACCACTGTGCTTGAGGTTATTATAGATTTACATGCAGCTGTCCGCAGTGTTTTTTAGAAATTCTGAGTGAGGGACAGTTTATAATCTAGTAGGATAGAGACCAAGGTTGGTGATTTTCAAACATTAATGTGCGTTAGAATTGCCTGTTAAAATAGAGATTCTAGTTCAGTATTGGTGGTGAGGTTATCAAACTCAGCCTTTCCCACAAGTTCCTGGCTGATAGGGTGCATGTTGCTGTACTTTTAACATTTTTTGAACTTTTTTTGCAAACTTTGGGGGAATTTTAGCTTTGTATTCTGCTTGCTTACGGCATAGCCCTTGCGCACCGTCTCCACACGCACGCTCCGTGCACAGCAGGCCCTGCATAAACATGCTGCAGGCCTGTGAACTGGTTTTGTTCGGTTCTCTTCATGTAAAAACATCGGCTGTAGCTCTTTTATCCCACATGTCTGCGGGAGATGCTGGACTGCCACATGGAAGGTTCCTGTCCTCATGGAAGTTTCACTTTTGACATGATGTACTGCACTGGACATGCTTTGTATTTCTGCTGACGAGCAATGCTCCTAGGCACATTTGAAATACGGTTAGTGAGACATGCAGTGACTTTTTAGATACCTGCATTGGTTTGTGCCTGCCATATTAGACCACAGAGGCCTGCTGGAAAAGACGAGACACTGAACAGTCACACAGGGTATGTTTATTTTGTATCCTGCTGTACTGCTTAATTTGGTTATCAGTTCTAGGCGTCTTTAGGTGGGGTTTTTGCGTCTCCTAAGTAAAGGGTTATGCCATCTGAAAATAACGATATTTTCACTTTGTCCTTCCTTACATATGACTCTCATTTCTTCCTCTTGCCTACTGTGTTAACTACTGTGAAGTTAACGATGCACATTGTGTTTTTTGTTTTCTTGTATCATTTGATTATGAAATTTTGGGTTTTTTTGGTAAAATTAAAATCAAACAGCATATTTCAAGGGGGCTTCCCCCTCTGATACACTGGAAATTAGCAAGTATCTGGGGTAAGACAGGTTGTGTGGATATCTTGTCAAATGGCATATTATAAATTGTTATAGCTGTTAAGAAAAAAATGATTTAAGTGAGTCATGATAGTAAACAGTAGTACTTAGTGGTCTCAAAATAGAAGGTTTGGGCCTTCTGTGTATGTAAAGGAAGAAAAGCTTTATAGGTTGATGACCTAGTTGTCAAGGGGAGGAGTAACCACTTTTTAGCTAAAGGCACTTTAGCCAGTTGGCATTTGCACTAGATTTGAGTTTTGGCTGGGTATTTATATAGTTATAATATATTGTATAAATATATATTAGTTTCAATAGATTTCAGATGCTGTCACTTTGAGTGTTTACAGTCGAGGAGATTGTTTTCTTCATTTTCTAATATCTGTTCAATTGTTATATTATGTCTTCTCTATTTTTATAAACCTTGCAGAGTTGACTGGTCTCTGCATTGACTATCAGTTCTTAGGGATTTCCTTTTTGGTGTAGGTATTTTCTGAATGCTTTCTAAATTTGTAACAGCTTGCCATGGGTGTGTTTGTTACTGAGCTGCTTAGCAGGTGACCTGGTTTAAAAGTTGTTAGATGACATGAGAAGCACATGGAATTGGGCTCTTTATCTTCTTAACAGCTTGTTGAGAATGCCAGTGTTGTACAAAGGTTGTTTATTTTTATTAAGGATGATATGATGTTCATAACATACATTTTCAGTATTTTAACCATCTTTGAGTGTACAGGTCACTTGCATTACTGCTGCTGTCACCATCATCCATCCATAAAATTCCCCTCATCTTGCCGAGCCTGGAGCCCTGGGTCTCCATTCTCCCGCCACTAGGCCCCAGAAACCACCACTCTATTTCTATTTCCCTTCCTGTGATTGAACTGCACTACCTCACACATGTGAAGGCAGACATTATTTGTCCTTCTTTTATCAGCATAATGTCATCAGGGTCAGGTGTGTGGTGGCAGGGGTCGGTATTTGTTTCCTTGTTCAGCCCGCAGGGTAATTCGGTGAGTGTGTGTTCCTCATTGTGCGTGTGCATGCGTCTTGGGTGGCCTTTGCTTTCAGTTCACGCTTTGGTTATTGCGGATAACATTGCTGTGAATGTGAGTACACTGATACTTCTAGCTGCTGGGTTTGGTTCTTTGGGGGTATATCCTCCTCAGTGGGTAAGATGACAATTAAATTTTTAATCTTTTGCTATGTTGTTGTTATTTGGCTTAGATTTTGTCCTGATCCGGTTTGTCCAGAAGCAACCAGGTACAGGAAGAGATAGACAGCTGCCTTTAGAATGTCATTTCAGATTCTAGGGAGACTTTTGGGCCACTGTCACCAGCTCATTCCCTTAATGAGGAGATGAACTCAAGGGAGGCTTATGTCAGGCATCTACCTCAAACTTTCCTCATCTCCGCTTTCAGTTTTTCTTCTGTTGTGTTGTTGTTGTTTTGTTTTGTTCTGAAGCAGGTCTCACTGTGTATTTTAGGCTGTACTTGAACTCACTCATGTGGCCGAGGCTGCCTTGTGCTCACAGCCATCCTCTTGCCTCAGCTTCCTGAGAACTGGGATTAGAGGCGTGGGGCACCATGCCTGAGCTTTGTTCTGTATTAAAGGAGGTGTTTGAGATTTTTTTTTTTGTACTCAACAACCATGAACTAAATACTAATGAACGTCTCATTGGCAAGTACCAAGTGTCATTTGTGTGGGATCTGACCCCACTTTTCTGCTAAATGGGTGGCCCCGTGTCTTGTACGTCTTGATTTACAAAGCTGGGGATCACGCTGCCCTCCTTGGAAGCAGATGACCTACGGCCAGCAGCCACGCGCTGGGCCGCCGTCTGCCTTCCTGTCGGCAGCTGTGCCCTCTGCGGGACACTTGCTCTCTCTCCTCTTGCCCACCCAGTTTTTGCCAAGATTCCAGAAGGCGCCTGTGTGATCTGAGTAGATGAAATTGTCCTTACTGACCCTGACCTCAGGTATCGTTGATTAGCCTCTGGATGGGGTTAACATGGGTCAGTCTCAGGGGCCACATCTACAGTGTTGCCCACCCTGCTCTGAGTGCAGACCCCTTATCTTGAAAGGGAAATTCTACCGTCTTTCATGTACCAGGAAATTGCTTGCACTGTTTGCCCATTTCCAGTATTTTTTGTCTTTGAGGCCATAACTGACTTGCAGTTTGGTAAAAATCCTTAGTACAGCAGTGTGTGTGAGGGTCAAGTGGCTAAAACCTGCCCTGGAAGGCGCCGTTTTGAGCTTGCAGCCGTTTCCCTGATTGGTTGCAGAAGCCTCTGTCCCTCGGGCACCAAGCACCCCGTTCAGAGGCCTGATACTCCTGGGGCTTTCTTCTTATTGAAAGAATGACTCAGATACAGAAGCATTTCAGAAAGGAAATTTTACCTGGAAGGATGACAAGAGAAGGCTTTGTTGCCTAGTGAAAAAACAATATTTGAAAGAAAAAAACCTGCCAAGATTTCTGCATTTGTATTACTCTGTTCTGGTGGAAAGACAGCAAGTGCTTGGTGTGTGGTTGTCATGTTTACAAAGGTCACGTACAGCAGAAGCCATGATCAAAACTGTCTGCTATGGAGTCTAGGTTTATGGGAAAAGTTCCAGTTTTCATGTTTTTTTAGGTCACAGTCAGTTAGATGGTCCTACAGTTTATTTTAACCTCAGGTTGCAAACTCCTTTGTTTCTGCAGCAAGGCAGCAAGGCAGCAATGTTTTGGTCTGGCCCCCTCCAGAACCCAAAGCTGCAGGAAGAGATGAACCCTCCAGGGAAGGCAGGGCTGCAGAATATATTCTTGTACTCTGTTCAAATGTTACTTTTTTTTGCTCTGGTGGTTAGAATCACCTGCTGGTGCTTTAAATCTACCCATGTCCAGTCCTTTTACTGATTTTCTTTGGAGGCTAAATATTGAGAATTTAAAAATTTTCCCTAGTTTAAGTGAAATTCTCAGCCAAGGTTGAGAACCAGTGCCTCTGTGACAATCAGAAAATTGGGTTGTCTGGTGACCAGAGGGATTTTCTTGGGCTAATTTACAGCTTGGTTAACTCCTGCTGCTTTGTGGATAGTTGACACTCTTCCTACCTTCTCTGAAGGACCAGTTGAGGGGGGAAGTCTCCTGTTTGCTGTTCCTCCCACTACTGTGTAAGCAAGGATTGAGGTTAGTCAGTACTGTTGTTTGAAGTCCCTAGGGGAAAAAAGAGCCTGGCCCCAACTGCACAGATTGCTGTAGGTGCCCTTCTGCGCAGGTTTTCACTAATCAGTTTTCATCTTTTGGACTTAGACCTATAGGACTGATCGTATGGATTTACTCCATCTCCATTTAAGATCTCTGTGTTTACATGGCTTTGTACAAGAGCTCGTTGCTGTAATGATGTAAATAAATACGAACGTTGTTTTAAGATTCACATGTCATTAGTTATTTCTTTAATGTTTAAAAATGAGCTTGGCATATATGCTTCAGGGATTAGCTAAGAGTATATTTGGATTTTTAGATTTTGAGTGCCCAAAATGTGTGTCATCAGTGTATGTTTTCATTTCACAGAAACATACTGCAAATGACACTTAGTATCTTTGGCCCTGAGGCTTCTCTCAAGAACTTGATGATCTGATTTTAAATTTACCTGTCCATCAAAGCAACTGTTACTCATCAAATGTGACTGTGTTACTTAGTAATAAATTCCTGGCGGAGCTGATTGTGGACGTGTCTGTATTTGTACACTGGAAGCAGGGCAGAGGGTAGATCCTTCAGTAGATCCTTCTCCCAGGTTCCTGTCTCTGCAGGCCCCACAGTTGAAAGCCTGTTGTTGGTGTCTAGGGCTCTTTTTTTCACTTAGAGTTCAGTGCTTCTGTTGCGGACTTTCAGGTGCACAGCTCTCTTTCTGTGCCTTGTCACACTCCTGTCCTTTGGCTTGTATTTAGAGATGAAGTCTCCTGTGTACCTTAGCAGGGTGACAAGTCACGATCTTCCTGTCTCAGTCCCCTGAGTGTGGGATTACATGTGCACCACCAGGCCTGGTGGGAAAAGGTATTTTTCAAAGGAAGAAAATTGAACCTGCCAGGGACTAAATGACCACACTCTTCCCATCTACATAGTTACAGTAAATGACACTCTGGTGTCCTTGACTTCTACCCCCTCAGTTTTGAGTGAACTAATTTTATAGCTGCGCACTCTGCTTAGGGCAAGGACCCTCTTTTGACCTTTTCTTCATGCTGGTGACTCTGGGCAGTGTTGACTTTTTCTGGCTCCTGGAAAGCTGTGACACTGGGGAAGAGGATTACAGACCCGTTTATAACATTGTGGGGTATGCCAAAGTCCCTAGTGTTTCCACGAGGCAGTGGGCTGAGTGTATCACTGCGCTCGCCTGTTCTCCTGGGGGATTTGGTTGGGCGAGAGGGTAGACTTAGTGACCACATGTTGAGTGTGTCACATGCCGCTGGGTGCTCTGTGGACCCAAAGAGGAGGCCATTGACAGGTTCCCAAGGACAGATTTGAGGACTGGCTGAGCCTTTCTGTCACCTGCCTCTGGAAAGGGTAATGGTTTGGGGATGTCTTGTCTCATAATTCCAACAACTGTTCTCTCATATTTGGGAAAGTTTAGTGCATTTTATAGAACGCTTGAAAAGCGCCTGTATTTATTATGGTGGTTACCAGGGTGAGATCCAGAATCTATCTGGATTCACATTCTCTTGCTGCTACCTAGTTTTCCCCTCATGGTGTTATATAATTCCTGTGTTCCTTGGTTGTCTTTTATACACTTGACTGAGATTTAAATTGGATCCTACTTGTTGCACAGTTAGCATATTGCCTCATTCATGTTTTTATGCACTGAATTTTGTCTCCCAAGCCTATTCATTTATTGAAACCTCAACCCCTAGTACTTCAGAATGTGACTTTATCAGGAGGTAAGAGTCTTGACCACACTGTAATGGTTTGGGTCAAAAGCACCCCCCAAAAGACACGTGTTCCAAGGTGGGACTTTTGAAAGGTGATGAGATAGTGGAGGACTAATTCATTACTGGATGAATTCACTGATGAGTCCTAGCTGAATGGGCTGTTAGGAGGCTGGACCTGGCTAGAGGAAGTGAGTTCCTGGTGGTGTAGCTGGAAGGGTGAATCCTTGGCTCTGACCCCTTCCTCTCTCTCTGACTCTTCTACTCTGTGCCTCCCGACAGCCTAGAATTGGGCGGCTTTCTTTCACCACATGGTTCCACCAGGATGTTTCTGCCTTGAAGCCAGATGCCTGTGGACTAAAACCTCAAACCATGAGCCAGATAAACCTGACGGAAACGTACCCTTTTACACCTTGTTCTGTGTAGGTACGATATGCATGTGCAATAAAATCCAACAGAATAAAGGTGAATTAAAGGGTAATCTTACTCAACCCCAAGCCCCAACTGAGGCGACTACTCTGTGTGTCTTCCAGACATACCTGCACATAAAAATGTATTTATACTGATTCCTTGTGCTTTTAAAGATTATTTTGACAAAAATGTACATATTGTGTGATTTGAAATATGTATACCTTGTGGAATGGCTAGCTTGAACTAATCAACATGCTAATCAAAAACTAATTAAATAAAGCTTGGCTTTTTTTGCAGGACTGAGGATCAAATCTAAATCTCAGCTGGATCAAATCTAAAATACAGCTGACTGTTTGCTAAGCAAACAGTCAGCAGTATTTTTAAACATGGAGTGTTGATATCAGTACTTAATGAAGAGGTGTGTAATTTTTAACAATTAAGGTTTTATTTAAATGTAATTCCCAAGGTGTCATCTCTAACTCTCCCTTTAACTATATATTTTTAAATTTTTTTATTTTTTACTGAAGTTGCTAGGTGTCATGCTACATCAAGTTCCAGTTGTCATAAAGGCTTGAATTCAGGAATTAAAGTTTCAGATAGGTAGACGGTCTGTAAGCGACATATGTGAGCCAGAATCCACTTAGATGTAACAGGAATGCAGCACATACTTTTAACAGCACTTTCAAGGGTCTTCTGTCATCTCCTTGGACCCTCAAGCACCTTATAAGGCAGGTGCTATAAGTTCTGTATTGTAGATGAAAATGAAAGCTAAGGCTTTTTCAACTAAAGTCCTGCAGTGAAATAGAACTAGAGTTCAGCTGTAGGATTGTGTGACTCCAAAGTGCGTGCCCTGTGGCGGATTGACAGCTGGTGGCCAACTCGTGGTGCCTAGAAGAACTGAAGCAGCGCAGCTCTGGATGTGGAAGGCCCACTTGAGGATTGCTGCCGACAGCATCAGAAGAGAACTGCAGAGGAAGAGGTGCTGCTGTTGTCCTCCTGGAGAAGCTTGCACCGGCTTTCCTGATACGAACTCGGCTATTGTCATCATCAGAGGAGCTTGGGACCTCATTGTCGCTGTGGTTCTTTTTGGGGTGCTCTGATCCTTACCTGGAGCATCACTTGCTGACTCCAGTACAGATCCCTCAGCCTCTGGCACAGATCCTTCATCTCGCAGCATCTGTCACTGAGCTTTCTGCCTTCCCAGTGCAAATCCATGAAACAGACAATGAGACATTGTCATGGGCTCTAGGCCTTCAGCTGGACTTGGGCAAGACATGACCATGGAATCTAGGCCCTCAGCTGGAGTCTTTGGATCTCTAGTGTGTGGACAGATTTTGACTCTTTGGGTGACTGTTACAAAATAATCCTGTAAGTTATGTGTCTTGTGTTAAATTCTTTCCCGTATAAACCCTGACTGCAACATGCTCTAAAAGGACATGCTAGTGCATGCATTTAGCCTACCTCATTTTTGATGGTCACCATATATTTGTCATCATGAAGACAGGGAGTTTTGTTACTTACATGCATTGTCTGAAAGCTGGCCCTTGACTGAGATGGGTAACTCACCCCCCTCATGTCCTGTTGCTCCACTGTAATCGGGCTTCAGCATCCACTTGGAACTGCCCTCACTCCAGGGACAGCTCCGGTTTCCCGACCAGTAGACAATTTTAACCCTTTAATTCACGTACATCCTGCCCATGGCCTGTGGACCTCAGGCAAACCTTCATCGCTGGTAATGTGGCCCCAAAGACTGTAAACTTTTCACATTATTGTATTTTTCATAACTCAGTTGTGTGATGATCCAGCTCCAACACAGACTATAGCTCACGCTGTGCAGTGCTGACTACTCCTGCGCCTGTTGCAGTCAAATAGAAAGCTACATGTGTCAGACCTCACATGTGCTTGTGACTTGGACAGTAAAACTGCTAAGAGTGTTTCAGCCTATCTCTAGACATGCATGCGTGTGTGTGTGTGTGTGCGCGCGTGCACTGCTGTGGAGACGCATTTATTGTTACTAAGCAGGCATGAAAGTTTTCTTAATTATTAAACTTGGGCTTGTATTTCTTACAAAAAAACAATAAAGGCAGTTCGTTACTTTATATTCATGAACTATATTACATATTTTATATGTAGCCCGAGACGCTTCCTCTTCACTTGTGGCCCAGGAAGTGTGGGCGTCATTCTTTAATTTACCCAGTCGTCTATGTATCAGTACCTGAGCGACACATGTGTGCCCCACATTGTACTTGCGCTGGGTTGGGGGGGAGAGCAAATCAGACATCTCTCTGACACATAAATGACAGTTAGAGGGGCTTGTATCAAATATTGGCACAAATAATTCACTGCTTTTGTTGTGAAAGCAGCGCATGGCAGTATGGGGACTTAGACCCAGTTTGTGACCCTCACATTAGGAGGGTCATTTCACTACTGAGGATGCAGACTTCCGCTAATTTCTCAGTGGTGTCCTTCATCATACTCTTCTCAGAGCCCAGTGTCTCCAGGTGACAGGGTATGTGCTTCCCTCTGTGTGTAAGGACAGTCAGCGTGGCAGGCGCAGGCTGTGGTTTACCTCAGTGTATGAAGTCAGGGTGGCCTGTGGTGTCTGACTGCTCATATTTTATTTTTTACTTTTGAGATGGGGTCTTGATATGATGCTGGCCTTCCAGTTTGTGACCCCCTTAGTCCTGAATAGCTGGGATTACAGCTGTGTGCCACTATGCCTGGAAAACTACTTTTAAACATTTCCGTCCTGGAGCCTCTGTCTCTGAGCTTTTCTGGCACTGTCTAATCCCAATGGTTTCTTAGCTTTGGGCTCCTCCAGTGGAGGTGGTGAAAGCATTTTATGTCATCATCTTGAAACTAATGTCGACATCTCTTTCAATGGCCTGAGAAGTACTCGAGGTCAGGGAATTATCTAGATGAGCAACATACAAGGCTCATCTTGGACTCGGTAGTTTTCTTTCTTCAGTGCTAGGGATTGAACCCAAAGTCTCCGAGCATGCTAGCCAATTGCTCTGTAGCTCAGCCACAGCCTGGCCCTTTGTCTCATTCATTCATTGAGGCAGGGTCTCATTATGTAGCCTAGGCTGGCCCTGAACTTGTGTTTCTCTTACCTCAGGTCCCAAGTGCTGGGATTATAGGCTAGTGCCACCGTTTTAGGTTTTAATAAATGTTTACTGAGTAATACTTAGAATTTGCGTTAATTGCAGTATTTTGCCCCCACCACAGTCCTGTTCACAGTTGCTATTAGATGATGAGGCACAGGAAGTGGTATCCTGTTTCCTAACAACATGAATATTTTTAAACTTGATTCTCCAAGGCCAAATGAGTTGCCTTTCTAAAGCACTGCATGCCTGTTCGTGACCATGGTACTGTCACAGTTTGGAAGCTCCTTGCTCCTATTGCACTGTACTTTTTGGACACCTTCCTGTTCCTCATACCAACAGAATCTGGCATCACTTTTAAAAATGGCTTCCTCTAGCTGCATGGTGCCACATGCCTGTAATGCCAGCACTTGAGAGGTTAAGATGAGAGAATTAAGTTTAAGACCTGTCTGGGCTACACAGCAAGTTCAAGGCTGGCCTGGACTACATAGTAAGGTCCTATCTCAAAACCAAACCAAACCAAACCAAACAAAATAACACAACTGTCTTCCTACTTACTCTTTTCTTTTTTTTTTAGAACCAGGGATGGAACTCATGACCTTGCATTTGCCAGGCAGGCGCTGTGCCACTGAGCTCAATCCATGGCCCTGCACTCTCTTCTTGCTCCATTTAAATAGAAGCCTGGTCGTATGATGAACTGGAGAGCTGCTCTACAAGGCCTCTTTATAAACCCCTCTTAGAGCTTATCAAAGTCCTGAAACCAAGCTATGGATGAGGATGTGGGTATGACACAGAGCAGTGGGTTAAGTGGCATGTATCTTAAACTTTCTCCTTGTACCCTAAATGCTAGGCACAGTGCATTGTATTATCATCCTATGTAAAGCTATTCAAGCAGAATAGTGACATTAATGTCACTGGGTTTAAAACCCAAGTGGTTAAAACTGACAGTTTTTTCAGGGGAAAGAAGCAAGAGACTGTGGAGCTAAATGTAAGTAATGTGCATGGCAACTATTCTGAGAGGTACAGGGCCCTAAGATCTGAAAATCCAGCCTCAAAATAGCTACTTGTATAATTACCTTTCTCCAGTCTTCCCTCTGTTGATGGCAGAGCCCTGCCAGTGACTTATTGCCAGGTTTGTTTTTACTTTATAAAATTAAGTATGTGAAGGAACACATTTGAAATCGAGATACCAATTTAAAATCTTACTCCTGAATAATGTGTTTTGAAGTTTTAATTTTTTTTTATTTTAAAGAGAATAAAACAAAACACAACAGATTAAAGCCAATCACAACAGAACAATGGAAGCAATACAGGACTTCATCATACACAATAAAATCAAACAAGACAAAACAGAACAAAACCAATCAAAGCAAAAGAATGAAAGCATTACAGGACTTCAGAGCAAGATAATAGAAAGTCAACAACCATGTTTCTTGTTTTCTTCAAAATAGCTGTCCATACCTTCACACATAATAAAACCAAACACAATAAAC
Source organism: Hydrochoerus hydrochaeris (assembly GCA_004027455.1). Taxonomy (NCBI): domain Eukaryota; kingdom Metazoa; phylum Chordata; class Mammalia; order Rodentia; family Hydrochaeridae; genus Hydrochoerus; species Hydrochoerus hydrochaeris. The sequence goes on from PVLA01004420.1 coordinate 50,050, forward strand.
ATAAAACCAATCAAAACAAAAGAAAGCATTATAGGACTCCAAAACAAGATGATAGGAAAGCAACAGTGGCTACCATAATGTCTCACTTTCTTCAGAATAGCTATCCATAACATAATAAAAGTAAAACAATAAAACCAATGAAAACAAAAGAATAAAAGTATTATAGGACTTCAAAACAAAATAATAGGAAATCAACAATGGTTACCACAATACATCCTGTTATCTTCAAAATAGCTGTCCATACCATCAGGCACAGTAAAATCTTAACAAGACAGAATAAAATCAAACCTAACAAAATTATGAAAAATACAACAATTCAAAACAAGATAATAGGAAATTAACAGTGGTTACCACTTTCCCTTTTTAGGTATTTCCTCCTCTATCATTTTCATAATACCTGTTGTGCTTTTTGGATTCCACTAACTCCTTCAGTGTTTTATGCTAGGGAGATACCTCAGTGTTTACCCATATGAGTCCAAACTATTTCACCCATGAGCATGACCTCCACTTGCATCCATTTACCTACAAGAGCCTCGAGATTATCTTAATTTATAGCTGAGTAGTTTTCCATTGTAGGAAAATACCATATCTTTCTTATTCTGTGGTTGATGGGTAACTCTTGGTTTTTTTCTGGTTTCCTGTCACGTGGGACAATTGTTTTCTCTCCTTTGATTTTCAGTCCGTGAATTTCCTTTCGAGTTAAATGTGTTTCTTGTATACAGTGTATTGATGGATCTTGCTTATTGATTCACTCTCCTGTGTTTCTTTTTATTGGTACACTGAGGCCATCTACATTAATGGCTACAACCAGCAGACGTTTGTTCATCTCTGCCCTGCTGTCCTCCTGCTGCTGGCCCTGCACTTTCCCCCTTCATTCAGTTGCCTGCCCTGTTTGGTGATCCCCCTCTGCTGCTGTTCCTGGAACCACGGTCATCTGTATTTCTCTCTAGATTATCCTTCACCACTCTGTAGGGTTGGTTTGGTGGTCATGAATTCTGTTAGTTGCTCTTTATAATGGGAGTGTCTTATTTTTGCATCAATTTTGAAAGATAATTTTGCAGGGTACATCAATCTAGGATAGAAGTTGTTTTCTCTCAGGATTTGAAACACTTCACTCCAAGCTCTTCTTGACTTGATGGTTTGTGAAGTCTGCTGTGATTCTGATGGGTTTTCCTTTATAGGCAATCTTTCTTTAATAGCTTTTAATACTGTTTTTATCTTTTTGGTTTTTTGTTCGTTTTGTTTTTGAAATCATCTTGTAGCCCCATGCAGCCAGGCCAAGCTTGCTAACTCGGAGAGAAAAGGAGCAAGCTCTTGTGGCTCATCCAAAGCACAGGGGCCCAGTCTGGCCTTCGCTGCTCCAGAAGCCTGTGGATGACTTCCAGGGAAATGCCCCTCCCCCAACAAGTGCAGGCCACCACCACCTCCCTGTCCTATCCCGGTGTCAGGTGTAAATGCTGATCAGGACCCAAGTTCTGACCGCCAGTGCCCCCCCCCCCCCCCTTACTGGGGCTGGCTCCCAACTACACACTCGGCCAAGCCAGGTGGTGCCAGTCCTTTCTCAGTGTAACTAGCCTATGAGTTCAAGTCTCCTCCCTCCTCCCTTCCCACTCTCCATCCCTGTGCCCTGTGGGGCTAGTTCAGCTTGCTGCAGACCTCCAGAGCCTTCTTGTACACCTGTGTCACATCGTCCATGTCCATGAGGAGGCAGAAGGTGCTGTCTGGCAGCTGGTTCTGGGACTGCTTCAGGTACTGGGGCGAAGTCTTGGATCTGGAGGAAGCTGAGACGCGCCGGCAGGCGGCCCAATTCTCCTGCAGATCTAGCAGGTCAAAGGAGTCGCCGGACGGGATGCTGCCATGGCTGATGACACTTGTGTGTGGTGGGGGGTGACTATAGCTCCAGGACAGCCCCTCGGTGGGCACGGAGGGATTCTAGTGTGTGTTTTGGGGATGGTAGCTGCCGAGTACTTGCTGCTGTGCTTCAAGATGCCTTTCCTCCAGCAGGACAGGCTGTGGGAGGCCACTGCCCATGCCATTGTCCCCGTCCCGCAGTTCTGAGGACTCACTGTGCCCCAGTGAGAAGCAGTAACCCCATTCTCTCTGCTGAGTGTTTTTCAGAATGCCCTCCTTGGGCATGGTGGCCGACTGCTTGGGGCGGAGTGTCTTGGGGGTGTCAGCCTTAGGGCAGCCAGCAAAGGCCCCCACTGTCCAGCACAAACTCTGCTCTGTCTTGAAAGTGGCCAGCGGGGCAGGCCCCACCACGCCCTCACTGGAGCCGGTGCTGTGGGAGCAGTGCTCGCTGTTGCTCCACTTCTTCAGGATGCCCTTGGCCGCGGAGTCCTGGCCAGCCTGGGTGAAGTCATTCTCTTTCTTAGACTTTTCCAGTGACTGCTGCTGCTCCAGCATGACCTCGGAGGTCCCGGACCTGGCCAGGCGCCTAGTGTTGGCCTTCCCCTCAGCCTGCAGCCCTGTGGAGCGGTGATACCAGTCGCTGATCTGCACCAGGAGCAGGGACTCGGAGGTGTGCAGGGTATCGCAGTTGCACGCACTGCCCTTACAGCCTCAGCTCACCGACCAGTGGTTGGCAGTGTCCTCAGTTGTGGTGCACTGATGGGGGTTCACTATCAGCAACCTGCAAATGAGTCCTTGAGTGTCTGAGGCCTGCATGGACTCCTGATACACTCTGCTGCTGATCTGCTGGATGAGGTTTTATGAACAAACCCATCAAAGGGCATCATTCCATAAAAGGTGTAAAACAACATGCCCAGGGCCCAACCACCCACCTCTGGCCCTTGGTGAGGCCTCCCATCAACAATTTCAGGGGATGTGTACAGTGGATTCCCACAAAATGTTTGCAAGAACTCATCCTGGTACAGGTTGGAAAGCCTGAAGTCAGCAATCATAATGTTGTAGTTGTCATCGAACAGTGTATTCTCCAGCTTCAAGTCCCAGTGGACCACACCATGCTTGTGGCAGTAAGGCGCGGTGGAGAGTCTGCTGGAAAAATGCCTGGTCTCCTGCCCACTGAGGCGTCTGTTCCTGATGTAACCATACAGCTCACCTTTGCTGGCATATTCCACAATGATCACAGTCTTATCTGTGTTCTCCAAAACGTCATCAATACTAATGATAATGAGGATGGCTGATGGGTGACATCTCAATCTCTTGTGTGATGTGAACCTTGTCTTCTCCAACCTTAATTTTGTCCTTACAAATGGATTTTATAGCAACCACTCGGCCTGAGACGTGCCCACTCGACTGTGCTGAGGTGCCTTTGTCCAGCATCTCCTACGGCTCCTAGCAGTGCTTCAGGCTGTGCTGCTTCATGCCCTGCAGCTTCTGGGGCTCAGCAGGCGCTGTGGTTGCACTGGCCTCTGCCCCCGCCCTCTCAGTGGGGCAGCGGTGGCATCATCCATGTTGTGGAACTGGGCAGCAGTAGGTGGCTCAAGTGGCAGCGCAGTCACTGTGTGGTGGCATCAGGAGCATGGGGTGCCAGTGCACACTCTGCGCCCCGCTGGGCCAGGGTAATAGTCTGTTCTTGTGCTGAATTTCTGGGATCCTGATTATTATATGTCTGGGTGTAGATTTATTTGGGTGATGGCTAATTGGAGTTCTATATGCCTCGCTTATCTGTACGCCAGATTCTTTCCCCATGTTTAGGGATTTTTCTGCTATTAATTCTGTCAATAGTATTTTTATTTCATTTGTGTTGACCCCTGCTTCTTTGCTGATACCTATCACTATTAAATTTTTTTCTTTGCATCATCTTGCAGCCATTGCGTTGCTATTTCCTGGTTCCTTCTTATTTTTAAGAGATGTTTTCTTTTGCTATCACTAGCTGCAATCCTGTCTTCAAGGTCTGAAAGCCTGTCTTCAGTCTTGTTCAAGTGGTTTTGTGAGCTTTTGATCAACTTTTTAATATCCTGGATCTCTTTTTCAATCTTGTTTCATGTGTTATAATTCTTAGTTCATTGAAGGTTTTCATTATTTTCCTGTGCTCCTCTTTTATGTCTTTAGATATGCTTAGCAATGCATTTGTTATGTTTGTGATTTCTTCTTTTACTTGAGGCATTTCTGATTGGATTACTTTTACAGTCTCATGAGGTTGTTTCTTTACTTCAGTTGCTATCCTGAGATTTCAGGTGTGTGACTTCCATTTTCTTTCATTACTGTATCTCCTAGACTTGTTTTGTGTGAGCTGGAGCTCTGAGTTTGCCTTTTGCTTGTTTAGACATTCTCTCCTGGGTTCCTCCCAGCAAGCCGGTTGTGGAGTCCCAGGCATTCCCACGTTGGCTACCCCTCTGGGCAAAGTTCCTGGGGCAGCAGTGGGGCATGGGGCAGGCTTCTGCAGCCCCTTGCTGAGGCTTCCCCAATGGCCAGGGGTGCATGGTGGTGGGGTGGCTGCTTCTCTCAGCCTGTGTGGCTACACCGAGACTCCGCTGATGGTGGCAGGCACACAGGAGTGTGATCTCCTGGTGGGCGCTGGCTGCACAAGGAAGCAGGGGTCTCCAGTGGCGGCCTGTGGGTACATATGGGCATATCTGCTTGTTTCTCCCTGCCTGTACTGGTTTACCTAAGGGAAGCATGCGTTCCAGCAGCAGCGATGGGCATGCAGGAGCAGGTCTATTTTTTTATCTCCTTGAAGTGGATTTGAAAAAAGAAATAAAACCTGACTTAATAGGCCTTTAAAAAGTAGCTTTCTGCTTCAGTTGTTATGAAAACAAAAGATCAGAGAGATGGAAAGAGCAAGACTACACCGCTCTAAGACATTACTAGGGTAAACCACAGTTGAGGGCAGTCTGAGTCACCAGGGTAGTGTGCCTGCCAGCAGTAAGGTGCACCAAGGCTGTTGTGCCACACAGGGCTGCAGTGTGCCAGCTGTCCGTGTGGTCTGTGCCGCCTCCCTTATGGGCAATATGACCACTCAGGACCACTCCTGTTACATTGTTAACTGCACTGGCTCAGTTTATCAGCCTTACCGCATACACACTATTACACGTCCATATAGAAGTGAATATTGCATGGTTCGTTTAGTAATACCTTGGTTCATGCTCACTTCTATTTGCAAACAGTTCAGTTCTCAAAAGCATCTGGCAAAATCTTGCTTCCATTTGCCAACTCTGCATGTGGTGACCAACATGACCACAGACCAAGCGGCATCTGTAGTCCCTTTTTATTTCGAGAGGGTCTCACTAAATTATTAGGTTGCCAAGCCTTGGGATTCTCCTGCCTCAGCCTTCTGTAGTGCTGGGATTATAGGACTGTTCCCCAATGCCTGGTGAGACAGAACTATTAATAGCCAATCTAAAAGGGATTATTAAAATAATACTGGAAGCTACTTACAAAAATATTGTGGTAAAATAGTTGCAAATTTCAACACCCCTAGAGATTACTGCAAGGAGATGTCACTAAACCAGTTAAATTATAGCAGATACACTGGGAACACTTCCTTTTCTCGAAAAGCCAGTAAACAATATGCTGCCTAAACCTGAGCTAGTTTTGGGTACTCGTGTTGAATAACTGTTGATATGACCATGTTCAACTGTAAGATCAAAATGGTTATGCTGTTGAAAACCTTGTGTTTTTTGAAAAAAAAGATGCAGTAGGACTAAGCCCAGCCTCCTAAATAAAAACAGCCCCAGAAGTGAGCCTTCCCTCCCCCTGGTCTATAGTAAGATTTGACAGACACATGCTTTTCAGAAAACAAATCCTCTCATTCTGGAAATGGAAGACCTGTTGGGGAATAGCCAGATGAGCAATCTATGAACTTTTAGAAAAAAAAATCTGTATATATAGCATAAAAAAATTGGCATTTAAACTTTTAGAGAATCCTGTGGTTTTTGTTTTCCCTCTGGGAAATCCTAGGCTCAGGATCAACCATACATGAAAAGGTCTACAAAGGAGTCCAGTAAAATAAAACTTTGGATTGCAAGTAACTTACTTCCAGGTGTTCCGCAAGATAAGCGAGCATGTCTAATGCTCTTGACTTGTTTTCTCTCACAATAGGATTGTGGGTGATCTTCCAGCAGAGGAGGAGAAAAATGTAGAGGAACCCCTCACTTCAAATGAGCTGAGGGAGAGGTGTAGAAAAGCACCACCTGAATAAGGCTGCAGCACTTCAAGGGATGCAGCTATTCATGGCAGTGCAGTGTGAGTCTCGTTCCCCTCACACCAGCCATGAAGGTTTTCTTGTTTTTTGGTACTGGGAATTGAACTCGGGACCTTGCACTTGCCAGGCAGGGACTGTATCCCCAGCGCCACGAAAGTTTTTGAAGGTATGTGCAGTTTAATTTGTTTATATTTTTATTTTGTTAATTATTTTGTATTATGTTACAAAATATGTATATGAATATTTTTGGGTTGTGGAACAAATCTTTGTTTCCATTGTTTATGGGGAAATTCGCTTTCATATACAAATTTGCTTTGGATTACAAGCATTTTTCCAGAACAAACTGGAAACCAAGGTTTTACTGTCTATTCTTCTCTAAAAGAACAAGTGCAACAGGCTAGGGATTTAGCTCAGTGGCTTAAGCGCCTGCCTGGCAAGTGCAAGGTGGTGAGTTCGATCCCTGGTATGGGGGGGAGGGGGGAACAAGTGCAAGTTTTTCCCAGATTCTTTCTGTTACCTGTTGTACCTTAAGTTTTGGCAAGAGAACTGCTGTATCAGAATATAGGAATGAATGAAGTTTACTTCAAACTTTAGGAAAGCAAGGGTAAAATGTAAACCTGTAGGTTTATAAAAATAATTTCATTTACAGAAGGTTTAAGAATCACACTGCCACACCTCATATTTTATTCAATTTTAATATGGTTTCCATTATTAACTTTTAAAGCAAAATGATTTCCAGTTTAAAAAAAAATGCACTGACCACATAATTCTTTTTCATTTTATACAGTTATACAAATATTCTAAATACACATTTTGTGTTCAAGATGATGGCAAATAAGATTAACTGTACAGTACATGAAAGAAAATAAGCATATTTAGAAGCAATAGAAATGTCTATACAAAACAAGCAAAAATGGAATAAAATTTTTTATTTTTAAAGTATTGCAACAGGCCCACAGGTTTGTAACAAAAATGTCTTTGCACAGTTCCTCACAATGCCCCATTAATAGCTAAAGCAGGACAGCGGTTTTTAGAAAATAATGTTTCAAAATGCTACACATGGTACTATTGTTTGCACAGTTTGATCAAAATAACAAATCTACTTTGAGTCAAGCAAAACCTAGAAGGAATATACCAAACAACTTGAAAATCATTTGTATAAAATTCATTGCACATTATTTTACTTAGTTGTTTGAAAAGTAAAAAAGTGTATTTACAAAATATTTTGCAATCAAAATTATAAAGTGAATGGATATCTCTAGGTAACACGTCTTGACACAGTTCAAGGAAAACACACGAATGGTTTTTCTTTACGAGGTTTTCAGTGTTCCTTCCACAGGGAAGTTAACATGATCTACTCAAATGCATTTACAAGATGGTACACATACTGCAGCAAATCCAACACCTGCATTATAAAACAACGTTAAAAAGTTGAAAGCATGAGGGATTTGTACATTGTAAGAAGTGCGCTATTCAGAGATCAACAGGATAACTTTTATTTCAGTTAGCATAAAAGTCCTCATAGTCTTCAGATAACACACAGTGAACATCCTTGACTCAATGAAAGTGGAGAAAGCACCATGCACAACAGTTAGTGGTAAACACTGAACAAAATAGCACCTGGAGTTCTGTGAGACTGACGATTTAAAACTGGTCTAGTAACTGCCGGAGATAGGGTGCCTTGGATAAGTCTCTGTTTACTCGGGAGAGTTTGAAAAGTACTGGGCAGTTCAGAGAGACACATGGGATATGTCGATCAAAGGAACTTGTACAGTTCTTGCATATCTGAAAACATAAGAGAAACACACAAAAATATAGAAAAGCTTCTATACATAAGGGTAGATAAATTTTCATAATTTTTCTGACTTACCATAGATTACTGGTAAATATACAACATGTAATATATTACAGAAAATTGTCTTATTTTCACCTGTTGGAAGCCTATGGGTTAGTCATTCTAAAGGATGTTATTTCACAAAACAGTACAAAATCCTCTAGGACTCATTCCTTCCCTGTAATCAACTTTCATTTACAACAGAATCCATCATACTTCACATAGAAATATAACTTCAGCAAGATTTCTGACTGTAGAGGTATCTAATACTTTTCTTTCTACAAAGACAAAAACAACTATGCAACTAGCACTGGTATATGGTGGGTATGTGACAGAGATGCTAAGGAAAATGGAGACTCAAGATAACCTTGCTAGGAAGGGAACTAAGCATGTACTCCCCTACCTCCCAAACAAGGATTAGCTCGGACCCCCTAAAATGGGAGAAAGGTAAAAAGGAAGTGCCTAGCAGCTTCCACAAGCCGCTGACCCAGTTCAGGAGACTCCTGGGCATTTTACACTGCTGTGTTACTCCAGAGTTCACTCTATCTGTGTCACCTTGTACCTGGACTGCTGCTGTAGAGAGCCATCTTGGGACCACACCCAGACATTTCCAGCCCTGAAAACAGCTGTGTGTGCCCCCACTGAGCTGGACCTAATTTGTAGATGTGGCCCTGTATGCCTGAGGTGTGTGGCCATAGCCACATGACCTGTCCTTGTCTAAAGGCTAAGAGGCCTAGAACCATCAGCAAACCTGCCCTCCTAGCAGATGCAGCCCTAGAGATCCCTGCAGCTTCTGCCACTTGTAGGCATTGCTGCACTTCTATGGTTGAGGACGATATACGAAGGCTATGTTACTATACCCACCCAGACCCTCCATCCTAGGATACATCTCCAGGGGCCTTTCAGTATAAAAAAAACCATATAAATTGAACAGAACCAACTGTTCCACCAGTGACACAGATATCAAAAGTAGAGACAGAAGAAACATGAAAAAGCAAGGTGGTATGATGCCTCCAAAGGAATATACAAATTCTCTACTAATAGACCCCAAAGAAAAGTAAATCTACCCAGTGCCTAAAAAGAACTCAAAATAATTTTAGGGAAAGTCAAAAAGATACAAGAAAATGCAGACAGGTAATTAGAAAAATAACACAAAAGAACCAAATCTTGGAGCTGAAGAATTCAATGAGTGGAACACACACACACTCTCTTACTCACACTCTGTCTCCAGCTTTAAAAACAGACTATGCCAAGCAGAAGAACTAATGAACCTGAAGACAGGTCTTACAAAATAATCCAGTCAGACCACCCCCACAAAAGGAACCCTATGTGACTTATAAAAAGCAAATAGGCACAGAGATTCCCATTGTGAGTACTGCAGCAGAAGGTTCCCAAGCAGATTTAACCCAAAAAGTCCTCTCCAAGGCGTCAGGTAACAAAGTCTCATTAGACTAGAAACAAATTCCATAGTGGAAACTTTACAGGCCAGAAGAGAACAGAATATGTTCTGAGTCCCCAGAGAAAATATTTACCAAAAGACCAGGAAAGCTGTCATGTTAAACTTGAGTGAATGAATATAGATCAGTCTCACAAGAAGTGCCTAAAGTCCTACATCTGGAATCAAAGATACCATCATGAAAGCATGTAATGTAAAAGCATAGAATTAACTAAGTAGGGCTTACAGAAGGATAAGGAAACAAGTCTTATCAATAGAGAAAACCCCAAGCCACAAAAAAGGAACAAAGAACATACAAAATAACCAGAACATAACAAAATGACAGGGTTACTACCTATCACAAATAATCCTAAATGTAAATAGATCACAAGTGAATGGATTAAAAACCAAGACTCAACTATTTGTTGCCTGAAAGAAATTCATTTTGTTGGTAAAGACACATCCACAGAAAGGATAGAAATACAGATGGAAACCAAAATGAACAGGAGTGGTTATGCTTGTATCTGGTAAGAGACTTTAGAAGTAAAGAGATATTATATAATAATAATTGAGGATTTCAATACTCCACATTTATCAATAGATCTGATGAAAATATCAAGATAAAAAGATAGCAGTTGAAGTATTCTACAGACAAAATGGAGCTACATACACTTACAGTTCAGTCAACAGGTACAGAATATAATTTTTCTCAGCATGCGAAAGTCTCTAAGAGTAAAGCTGACAGTAATGAACACTTACATAACAACTGATTTCAAATAACCTAATGATGCTACTACACAAGGTACTAGAAAAACAAACTAGAAAAAGCAAAGTTAGTAGAAGGAAAAAATAAAGAGCAGAAATAAATGAACCGCAGACAAGTAGTTCAGCTTTTTTAAAAAATGAACACAATTAATGCTAATTAGACTAAGAAAAAACAGAAGACTCAAGTTGGAGGTTAAAAAAAAAAAAGGTACTATAACTGATAACCACAGAAACACAAGGGATTACTTGAGAGTATTACAAACAACTTTATGCAAACAAGATGGAAAACGGAAGAAACAAATACATTCATGGAACATATAAAGTACCAAAATTGAACCACGAAGAAACAAGAAACTGTTAAACAGGGCCAATAATGAGTAACAGGATTGAATTGCTAGAGTGTCCCAACAAAGTAAGTCCAGGACCAATGGATGGCTTCAGAGCTGCGGCGCCCTTTTCTGTCCATGCCGCGTCCTAGTCCATCCACGCCTTGTGACAATCGCTTCTCCAGGAAAAGGACGCCGCATGTGGGAATTGGGCACGGGGATCTTGAAA